>CM042571.1:4025000-4125000 GCA_023630585.1 Cranoglanis bouderius
GCAGATGATATAAGGTACCTCTAGTGAAAAAGGCTAAATATAAGAAGACCATCCCTACTGCAGTTGAAATTTTAAATAGGATCTTAAGATAAATGTAATGTAGCAGGTCTCCTACAACAGTTGTGTTTTTTTTGTTGTTTTTTTAAAATTTAAATTGATATTATTTTTGTTTGTCTAAAAAAAAACTTAAAAAACTCGACAATAAAGTTCTTTTAATTGAATTTGAATTTGAAAGAGAAAGCTTTTTAATCTTTCATTTGATGCTAGATAACTAGAGCTGTACATATAATAACTAAGAGTAATAAGACAGTAATAAGAGTAATAAGATCTGATTTAAAATATGCTTAAATATTATTATTGGAAGAATCTTGTATTAAATAACTAGCAAGGATAGCTATTATTTACTAAACGCCACAATTTTGTCATTGTTGTTGGTTGGTTGGTTGGTTTGTTTGTTTATTTATTTATATAATGGCTTCGATTTTGGGCTACTACAGTAGTTTGCCATTTGTATGTAAAAACATTTTTCCATGATCTGTTAGTTGGCGTGGTGGTGTTATAGCTAGCGGAGTTTAACATGAGACGAACAATGTTAACAATGAATCGTGGTCAGAGTTTCGCAGTTAAAACAAGAGCTTCTTTTCTCGCGTTCTTTTCCAATGTAGAAGTAGCAAAGACGTTGCTGCAAACGTTGAAATCAAAGTCCCACAATGCAATGCAGCTATATGACAGAGCTATGGCAGAGACTTGGTCTGACAGAGAGAGATGTGTTAGAGCAGAGTGTACAGATGACGAGGTGAGAGAGTTAAAAGACTTAAGCGCTGCTGCATCGCACTTTTTAGGTAGAAATGAAGCATTCTCAACTTTTTTACAAAAAAAAAAAAAAAAAAAAAAACAGGAAGAAAGAAAGGACTTGGGGATTAACACAGTTAGGAAGTGGCTGATTTGAGCATGTGCGGCTCGAGGTTAGCGATCGGGCATAAATCTCGATCAGATTACGTTGTGCACAGGCGTAAAGTAAATATTTAGAGTGTATTTATTCTGGAACAATGAGAACAAAGGGTACGCTATGTTTGAGACGGAACACTTGAGCGCTTCGGCGGTCGGGCCTCCTGATTTGGACGACGCAGCCTGAGAGCGTATGTGCGTGTGCGTGCATGCGTGTGTGTTGCAACCTTGATGTGGCAAACTGATCAAATCCCATGCTTCCATTCCCACACGGATCAGGATGACGTGAAATCTATCAAAGCGAAATCGAGGAAGAAAGAGAGAGAGAGAGAGAGAGAGAGAGAGACAGATACAAACAGAAAGACTGAGAAACAGGAATTGTGCCGATTTCTTTCAGACGAAAGTGTGCGCAAGCTGAGTGACGGCTGCGAGGGCTTTACGTAGGAGATTAATGTGAGGGGAGGAGAGGAGAGCATTGTGGGTAACAAAGAACAATGCTCGCATTCAGAAAGCGTCTTCAGTGCGACGACGGGAAGCGAGTGGAGCTCTTATAATGAGCCCGGTCAGATGCTTACGATCCTCGTACACACACACACACACACACGCACACACACAAACAAACACACATGAGACTTCGCCACTTGTATAAAAGAATAAAACTACAGGGATGAGGTTCTATTCCCCGGTCGGTGACATCAGCGCCTGAAGCATAAGCGGTGCGGTGTCAGGTTGCTCCTGGATTAAAGAGGAAATTTAGCCACAGACACCTTGTTTATTTGGAGGGAGAGATGAGTAAAGATAGATGCCGTGACTGAAGGTTATGGCGTGATTTGTAGGTCTTCAAGCTCGTCTCCGTCTTTAAGAATGTCTGGAGCGAGAGGGAAAGTTCAACGTCTCGGAGTTATCCGCTACGGCGCTTACACAAACAGTAATCCGATCCCGTCTGCTCCGACACGCACGGCCTGTTTAACCCGCGTGGTTATTTATCACTGTGTACCGAGAGACACTTTCTCACACTTGCACTAATCCTAGCTAGTCTGCTGGAATGAACAAGTGCTCCTGAAATACTGCTCCTTGAAAGGAATAGTACGATTTTCATTTCACAACAATCAGCCAAGACATCTTTTAGTCTGCTCCTTTAGTTTTTTTGAGCCCAATTCATGACACACTCGCCTCAAAATATATTGTGTGTCTCGGAAAATACCAAAAGTTTGTGGACGCCTGACCAACACCCATATGTCCTTGGTGAACATCCCATTCCAGATTTAGTCCCCCATTGCTGTTATAATAACCTCCACTCATCTGGGAAGGCTTTCCACTAGATTTTGGAGAATTAGTGAGGAGGTCTGGGGTGCAATCGGTGTTCCAGTTCATCCCAAAGGTGTTCAGTGGGGTTGAGGTCATGGCTCTGTGAAGGTCACTTGAGTTCTTCCACTCCAACCTTGGCAAAGATGGAGCTCCCTTTGTGTACAGGAGCATTGTCATGCTGGAACAGGTTTGGGCCTCATAGCTCCAGTGAAGGGAAATCACAATGCTACACAATACGAAGACATCATATACCAGTGGTCTCCAACCCTGTTCAGGGAGATCTACTGTTCCTTCCCGTAGGTTTCATCTCCACACCTGTTTTAGTTGATCAAGAACTTCTTAAGGCAATGATTAGATGGTCAGGTGGGTATGATTATGGTCGGAGCTAAAGTCTTCAGGAAGGTAGATCTGCAGGAACAGGGTTGATGACCACTGTCGTATACAACTGTGTGCTTCCAACAAATTGGGGAAGGCCTAAATATATGGACACGATGGTCAGGTGTCTATAAACGTTTGAACACATAGTGTAGCTCATAAAATAACAGAATAACTTCACACTAAAAAAAATTAAATATGTAAATTGAACAAAAAGGCCACTTGAATCCAATGTTGCACTGATTGGCACCACATTACCTTCTAAAAACTTCATTTTTCAGATTCAGATTCAAGACAGAGCTGAATCCTTTTACCTCTGCACGTCTGTCCACTGTTGAGTTTTAATAAGTGCGCTTACTTGTGTTAAAGAAGTGGTAAATTCACATCAAAACTAAACACCATCGTAATCTGCCCAAATCTCAAAAGGCTCATGAAGAAACTTCAGCAGTGCGTTCTCAGTGTAAACAGCTGAGACTTGGCGCCCACACTGAGCACTAACAGCGTCTACAGCCTGAGAGCCTGAGAACTCGGCTTCGCTCACTCAGGCAGAGAGATTCCTGCTGCTCGGGCGGATGGAGATGAGCTACATTAACATCGGGAGGCAAACAGCGTAGCTCGGTCTGACACAAAAAGAAAGAGAGCTCCACAGGTACGGTAGATTCAGGTTCCTGTTTGGGGAGCGCTTGTCTGCAGTTGGGCTGTTAATGGTGCTGCTCTAGTCCTTCGTTCTACATCAGAGCTACTAATAACGACACCGAGCGCATGGGAAAAAGAGACTCGCTTCCTGGACACAGAACTTTCATCATCAACCATCCAATATTTTCATGTGTTAAGTAATGCTGGTGTAGTAATTATGATCAATTCAGACTGGGCACACTGTAGATGGGTGTATTCATGGTTGTCACATTAAATTAACATGCAAATTCCATGTGCATTACGCACACCTCACGTTTGTTGTTTTTGTTGTTTGTGTGGCTGCACAAGTTGTGCTTGTTCATTAGTAGATCACATGACTATAACGTATGCAGGTTTTACCTGCACTAGGAACTCAATGACATACCTAAAACCTAAAAGCCATGGAAGTATCACTTCTCCGACATGTTCTTTTAAACATCGAATGTATTTTTGGCCAGTACTTAATTTCGTTTTGGTGAAGCTTCCTGGAGTGCAAAACCTCTTCTCCCACATTCTTACCGACATGTCGATCGAGACAGGATATATACGTAATGTATATTACTTCGGGTTTCTTTTCTACTGGTCATTTTATAGCAGGTAAAATATGGCACAACCTTTCCAGACATACACACACAGTCCATAAAAAATGACTAACATGACGGCTTTAGAGGGCAAAAGACACATCAATAATTACTTTACCCCACATGTAAAACGAATCTGATCCGAATAGGGCTTTAGAGAATTTGAGATGGCCATTCTAAGATGTAGTACCATATCTAAAAGTCGATTACAGGGAATCGTGGTGTAAAAGTTTTTGGAGGTACAGAATTTTCACCCTGTGTTCACACCGAAATGATTCGATTTTGAATTTTACTGCCAATCATCACTGTTTCCCTGGTAACATCTGACTAATTCAATATGGCTGCACACCCTACAGAACATACAGAATGTATCTTTCTACAGAACATATGCAAAATCATTTTCATTCTATGGGAATTTATATTTTGGTACATCTAGGACATCAAAGTCTATAGACATATCACCGGGTGGTTACATCTGGAACAAAAAAAAACAAAAAAATGTATCACCAATTGGTGTATCATCAATTGTTGTCAATCCCATTGGTTATCAAGACATTCCTTCTCATTTACCTGAATTTAAACTTAACTTTTGCATCTCAGTTTCTTGTCATTGTCAATGGTTGATGACCAAAACTGGCATTACTACCTATAATGTCTTGCCTTAATGAATCAATGAAAATCAAACATCTCCAAACTCTTCTTAACTCCCCTTTCCCGAAGCATGTGAGACTTCAATTCCTGGTTCAATTTCAGCTGCAAGAAATGCTTCAGATGCCATTAAAACGAGCAGCAATAAAGAACACATTAAACTTTCACACTTTCCTCATGTCTCCTTAGTTTTATTACCATGACTGATTTCAGGTGGAAGAGAAAACCTGGTTGCTATTAAATGATTAATTAGGGTTTGGCAGTGAGAAGGAAAAAAAAAAAATTCAAGAAGGCCCATAACAAGCACGAGCCTTCCTCTGTTGAAGAGCTCTCTCGGGAGGAGATAAGGTTTCCAGCAAGCGGGATCGACAGCAGCTGCCAATAAAACAAAGGGCAGAAGGACTACTTGGCACATTTGAGGTGATATGCGATGTGACATGGATTTAGATGGCCTATTTAGGGTAGTAGTGGAACTCCAACACATCAGTGGCGCTGGTAAAGCTGTGATGCTGAGGTTGATTTCTCCACCATGCGAACACAAGGCGTTTAATTCGAACTAGCCTGCGACATGGCCTCGTATACACTCTTTATGCGAGACTAAAGGATTTGCCTTTTTAATATGTGACGCTGAGGGGGAGCGGTGGCAGGGGAGAGCTGTGCGACTGCAGGGAGCTGGCGCAGAGAGTGGGAAAAGCCTGTGTGTTACTGCTAGCAACCTAGCAAGGGATCCAAATAAATCACCGCCTTCCACAGAGGGAATAATTTAATCTCAATACACACACACAGAGCACCGCACTAATGAAAAGCCCCCATCGCTATGTCTCAGGAATGGTGCTCAAAGCGTCCCCAGCACTAGGAAACTCTGTGCCTGGCACAGCTCACGCTCCCTTTTATGAGCTCCAGACATTAGAATCAGCGAGGGAAGCCTCTACGTACGACAGCGCTAAGCTGGGCCCTGGTGACTCATCTCTGCGTTTAATATAAAACAAATACAAACAAATGCAGGGCCATAAAAAGCAGAGTGGTCACGTCAGCGGTTACTGTACGCAGAAAAGGTACTGATCATAAATCTTCTGCTTCGTGTTTTTACTGGACTTTGGTATAGCGGCTTTGTGGTCGCAGGTATTAAGACCAGGTTGGACTTAACGGAAGACTGCATCGCTTCTGGCCGGGAGTGAAGGAACAGAGCTTTACTCGAGCGCTTATACAAACAGAGAAGAATGATGTTAAAAGAGATCGGTATCACAGTTGTAAAATTACTCTCCATCTGGTAAGTGAGTGAGGAAGGGAGAAAAGCTGGGGGTATTTTAGACTAGACAGGGAAGGAAGAATAAGAAGGAATAAAAAAGAAGCATGCTGAAGATGACCCTGCTGAAAAACAAACACTACAACCAGCATTCATTCGTCTTCATTAAGCGCTTTATGGATCTGAAGCCAATTCCAGGAACACTGAGTGGGTATAGGCCCTGGATGGAAAACCAGTCCATTCACACACTCATTCATACCTACTGCAATTTAGCGTGGTCAACCGGAGAACCCGTAGGCAACCCACATGGACACTCGGAGAACATGCAAAACTCTGTACAGACAGTAACCCGAACTCGGGGATCGGACTGGAGACCCGGTTGCAATTAACCAACCAATAAGAGCATCTGAACTGCTCCAGCAAGAACAACTTTAACCACATGGTTCTCCTAGTCAAGATATGATGAGGGTAAAAAAGTCTGTACCTCCTTGGTTCCTCGTGTATTACCCTCCTCTGTCATCTGAGTTAATGGTTCCTACTTCTAATTCCTTCCAATTTATTTTACAGTCAAGCTTCTTCACTTTCTCAGGCTTCACAATACTCTTTGCACCATCGCTGCCTTTTTAAACGTGCCTGACATGTACTTTGGCTCGCCTGAAATAAGAGATGAAGTGAGACCAAAGATGAAGCCAATATTCCATCACCAAGTCTGGTCTGTCCTAACAGCCCGGAGGAAGCTCTCGAAAGACTAATGATGTTTGTTTGTTATTTTTTAAAGCCGAGCTGGAGCGGTTCTGGTTTTAAATCAGCATTATGCTGAGCGTGCATGACAAAGCTCCGTCGTGAGTTCTGTTGGGATCTTTTTTTTTTTTTTTTTTTTTTGGATCCAACACAAGCAATACGAGGCCAAATGGAGGCTCGCTCCAGCTCACAGATGGATGGGCGGAAGGGGGGGAGGGGGGTTCGCTGAAATAAAGACACAGGGAGCAGGAGAGTTGAAGCAAAAAAAATAAAAATACACAACTGGGTGCAAATGAAAAACTGCTGAGACCTCTCTCGGGTTATAAATTTTGCACAGTCCATTGCAGTCCGAGATTTTATGCTCTCCTCCGCTATAAAAAGTAATCAGTTTGGCTTAAATCACTCCTTTCCAAACTGTCAAAGAACACAAATACAGGCGAATACTCAATAACAGCTGGTGGAACCCTGGCAAACGGAAGAGGAATAGAAATGGATGATAAAAGTTAAATGGATGAAAAAGTGGAAAAATAATCATCTAAGAGCCTTTTAACGTAGTATGTGATATATTACAGCTGATAGTATTTTAACTTTACACTGAACACTGTGGACTTGAAAACACAGAACTAGGCCAGTGTTTGGAATTTGATATAAAATTCCAAACTTTTAATAATTTTTAATAATAAAATTATTAACGTTAAACATTTAACATTTAAACATTTTAATAATGTTCAATTATGTAGGATGACAAAAAGATAACCTTAGAACAAAGGTTTACCCTGGCAATGGATTGAAATAAGCACTTGAAAAATAAATACTATAGTAGAACTGAACAATGTATAGAAAAACTGGCTGTAGTTCAGTGATTCCAGTTTTCTAAACATGATCCATCAAGGCTTCTGCAGCAAAAGAAGTTGTCGCCATTTAGTCATGCTAGTTGCTTATGCGACATTTGTAAATTCTAGTTGAATACCTTGGCTTTAGACCATTAAGTTCTATATATATACACTATATAGCCAAAAGTACCTGGACACCTGACCATCACCCACATGTGGTTCTTCCCTAAACTATAGCCACAAAGTTGGAAGCACACAATTGTCTAGAATGTCATTGTATGCTGTTGCATTCCAATTTCCCTTACTTGGACCAACTCCATATTAATGCCCTTGTTTTTTGAAAGGGATGTTCAACAAGCACATCTGGTTGTGATGTTCAAGGTGTCTACATACTTTTGGCTATTAAGCGTATATTAGATTTAGAGTAGGTGGCCTTGCTTTAACTTGTAAGGTACTTTTAGGCACAAGAACTGGCTTTCCCAGCACTGTGACTGACAGTAAATGCAAATCGAACAGGTTTAACAAGGGTTCACAGTATAGTCACAAGGTGTTACTCTATTCGAGGAAAGCTTAGAATCTTTTTTTAGTAATCAAGATTATCAGATCATAACCAGAATAACTTGGGGGGGAAAAAAACATGGGGCATGGAACAGGAGATAGTTTGGGAATGTATGTTTTGATTTGTGAGGTCAAGGTCCCTCGACTGTTTTCATACAAGATTGCAGACTGGACTGTGAATCCTTGTTGTTCTTAGATGAACTGATTTGCCAAGTTAAACTGGCCTCTAAGCCCTGCAACATTAACACAGGATCAGATCTACTGTGTGGCCACGTCGACGCCATAGCACAGAGCTGAGGTAATTCCCGCCTGCTGACTTTCAAAGAGTTGCCCTCTACTGTTGGTCTAATTCTATTTTGAATACCCTTATCAGTCAGCTTCAAGGAATATTTCAGCTGAATGAGTTAATGAAATTCACGCACCCACTGGATTTTATTTCCATTTGTAGATGCTTTGTTTGTGTGTGTGAAGAGGTGTTGGGCCTGGATCTCTGACACATCCCTCCCAGACATTATGAAGAACCACCCTGGTAATAGATCACAGCCCACCATGTCCTTGCTGTGGGATTCCCCAAATTGATGGATCTGATGAAAACAGCAGTGTCCAAATCTAAGAATGGTGCAAGATCTCTGATGTATTCCTCCCTGGAGCTCTGATTTATTCCTCCCAGAAGGTATGAAGAACCAGCCCAGAAATAGAACACAGCCCACTAAGTCCTTGCTGTGGCTTTCGCAAATTGATGGATCTGATGAAACCAGTGAAGTACAAATCTAAGATTCTAAGTTCTCTTACTTATTTCTCCCTGAATCTCTGACTTATTTCTCCTAGGAGGTAGAACCAGTCAATGTATGAATAGAAAACAGTCTACCAAACTTGGTAATTGGTGACAGGAATTGGTATCTGATCATGGCCAGGAGACAGATGGAGAGGAAACACACATGACTGCTGTTTGTATAACTCAGGAAAGTAAAAATAAGAACAAGCATTCATTGAATCATAGACCTGCTGTGGAACTATGACAAAGGAAGCTATTGCTGCACTATTGATAAGAATTTGTGTGGGAATGGGGCTTAACTGTTTAAATTTATTACATCATGGCATCAAGAAGATAGGAGCCTGTGTAGGACAGGTGACGAGTGCAGGAAAGTGGAAAAAGACGTAAGAGGAGAGGAAAAAACAAGATCCCAACTCCTCCGCCAGGAAGCGCTTCACGGGGTCCTGCAAGGCCAGTGGTTTAAACAATCCAGACAGGATCAGCACACACACACACACACACACACACACACACACACTCATTCTGAAAGAAGCACAAGTATCTCACAAATCTCACCCGGGTATGCAGTCAGCGCTGAGAAATATGTGTGAGGGGAAAGCATGGCTGACCTCTGTCTGACCCTGAAAAGCCTCTGGGAACTGCAAGCCTCTGCACTGTCTGCTCCAGACACAATGAGCCAACAAGTGCATTACTCAGACAAGCAAGGGAACATGGGACATGCAAGGGAAATCCATGACCTGGCAGTAGGACAAGTGAAAATGTTTCTGAGATTTGTAAACAAGCGTCTGACAAACTGCATCCAGACACCCACACAGCTTCACAAGTCACACTGAGAACTTTGGGTTAAAATATAAATGCTGACTGCAAGCCAGAGATGCAAATTTGAAAGCAAGATGTACAAGAACTTGTCTCTTATTTGGCTACCATGTCATTCGTAAAACAAAATCAGAGGGTGCTCTATATGCCGCAGAAAATCGTGGATCATCTGTAAACAGTGGATGTTTTGCAGACACGTCAAATCTTTAATTAGACATGTGAGGGAGACTAAAGAAGCAGGGGCGAACTAGCCTCAAGCTCAAAGGCATTCTAATCAGGGATTCCTCGTCTGCTGGGGAAAGCCTACATGGTGCCAGAGCTCCAGTAGAGAACCCATAATACCCAAGAAGCACATAAATCCTCCGACCATGCAAGCCTCCACCAGATGGATAAAGGCAACGAAAGAGATAAACATGGACAAGAGGTAAGCTGGGCTATTTATAAAGGCAGCCGCTAGAGAGCATGGCTTTCACTTAGACTGACACACCCTGGCCGTGTAAAAACACACGCGCAGGCAAATATCCAATGCAGCAAGAGGAGGTTGCACCTTCCAAGAAATGTTGCTGTTATTCCACGAAGCAACCTCACTGCCTTTGCAAAAAAAAAAAAAACATTTCAGTCAGGAGGACAGGCATAAATCTGTACAGCCAAAGCCAGATGAGCCTGGAAACAGGGAGCGCAAGTGGGGTTATCGTGGGGAGTTTCCCTTAGCCAGGAACTCTTTCACTTGGCTGGAAAAGCATTGTTCCACTTCATGGGAATGAACGGGGTTAAGAGAGCACTGGTACTGTATGACATTGTATATTTGCTCCATTGAGACTTCTCTATCTATCTAGACACAAATTCCAGCCCCTCCTTAGGGATCCCCAGATGTTCTCAAAAAACTCTCTCTGGCGGGTCCTGGATCTGCCATGTGTTCTCCATCCAGTGGGAGCCAGGAGCTGAGCAGTGGCATCTTTGTAACATGCTCACCCACCTCAAAAAGTTGATTTACTCTGAGGCTCTCCTGGATAGTCGAGCTCGTCACCCAGAAGAGAATCGATTCTTGGATTAGATGCTATTCTCTGCAGAAAACGCCTATCCAGGATTCTAATACGTATTTATCTTTGTGTCCCCCAGGCCCTACACATGAACATGCTGACCTGCAGAGCTGAGCCTCCCATTGTGCCACGGTCGTCATGAAAAACCAGGAAGTGGGATTAGTGGACAAAGGCAGCCTAGATTTGATAGCATGGACTGAGTGGATCTGGTCTCAGAAACCCACTGAGCTCTCCAGTCTCAATGATTCTTATCAGGGATGTGAACTTCGCTATCGGGCTGTAAAATAATCAGTGAATTCCCTGTGAGTCTGTTATGTAAAAGTGTGTGCATTGCTTTTTTTTTTTTTTTTTTTTTGCTGCACATTCTCAAAGCTTCATCCATACAATCCAGTTCTTTACAGGCCTTTGTCACATTCATTCCCAACCGCCTGGGACCTTTTTCTGGCAGCGTCTTTCAAATGTTGGGCTTGGGTCACTCCCCAGGACACAAACTGAGAGTCGGATTTAATATTTAATAAGTGCGATTAAAAGCATGTGTCGACAGCCTTGCTGTCAACACGCTTTTTTCTTTACGGTTGTTCAGGAAGGGGGTGTGTTGTGGGGGTACCTGGAAATGTAGCTAATTTCCATCCTTCAATATTTTGAATGGAGTGTGTTCCTGTTTTTACAAGGTAACGAAGGGCACTACTTGCGTCTGTACACAAGGACAGATATATTTCTGTCCGCCCACTAGGAAATAAGAAGCGGGAAGCAGAGACGGCGTGTGGGAGGAGAGAGAGAGAGAGAGAGAGAGAGAGAGAGAGAGAGAGAGAGAACATAGAGTATTTTTTCCTCCAATGAAACCACACGTCCTCCCAATTTTGTGGTTCGTTTCACAAATGACCTTCGACCTTTCGGCAGCTGCCAAATGTGCCTTGGCATACAGTAAAACCATGCACCGTACATCTGGAGAAACAAATACACAATGTACACACACAAATTTGAGTCTTAGCCAGAGGCAAAAATAATCCACGACTCCATAAAGATCCTAGAGCAGTCTCAAGCTGTGAAGAAGCTGAGGAGTACACAGGGCGACCCTGGCGAGTCCCCTCTTGTTCTCGAACCTGTGTTCTCGCTTATAGCAACTGACAGCATACAACTAGCTCCTCTCAGCTGCCGACCTCAATCCTGACCTCTATTTAACACATAACAACCAGGAGTGCAGTGGCACATCCAGACTGTCAGCGCTGTTCTGTCGGGATACTGTTCATGAGACAGGTAAACGAGAATTAAGAAAAAAGAAATAGTGTCTGAGTGGGAAAGAATGTCAGAGAGAAGGGAGGGAGAGAAAAGGAAAGAGCCAGTATGGACGAGGGATGGAAAGCACATATGTTAGTCATTGGACAGGGTCGATCCCATGTGCAGTGGGCTACAGAGCGTACTTAACGGGCCGGCTCTGGAAAAGTATATTTTACAATTCATTGCTTCCTTCTCGCAAAATTAAAGGCCTCTTGTTAAAAACAGAACTTGTCAAACGAAAGCAGCTTTTATTACTGAGCAAACTCGCGGCCTCTTTCTAGGGCCCACTTCCCAATCAGCTTGTTTTGTTTTCGTAAAAGGATATGGCTCGCTCCGGGCCCTCTGTGTGTGTGTGTGTGTGTGTGTGTGTGTGTGTGTGTGTGTGTGTGTGTGTGTGTGTGTGTGTGTGTGTGTGTGTGTGTGTGTTTGTGCATGTGTAAATGTGTTAGGGCTCTCTTCAGCAGCAGTGCACCTTTGTGCATAATCAGGTCCGTTCCACTGAAAAGAATACAGTGCAAGTGGACGAGCGAGGTTCAGTTTCTCACGGCTGGACATTAAACTGTTCCACATTCGGAGAAGGGGGGTTCAGCTTCAACTGAGCAGAAAAATCTTGAGGTATTTGTAGTTTGTCAATGAATGACTATTAGTATTATGTCATGAATAAAACATGAATGGTTTCATTCATTTTTCCAATCAAGTCCATCGATGCTTTTGTGTTCAAAATACACACTGGTTCAACACTTGTGGCTTTTACAGTGGAACAAGTATTCCCCCCCCCCCTTCATTCTTCAGCATCCATGCTAATACCGCTGTCAACATCATCTCGCAGATCGCTAACTAGCCAAGCCAATTCTCTGCCATAACTCATCGTATAGCTGCATTTCTTTCAGGGACTTTGCACCAATGTCTCTGCAACTTCTCTGTTGGATTTCTCATTAATATGATGTTCAACGTCACTGGAAAAAGAAGCTCTTGCTCTTTTTTTATTTCAGGAGAACCAGTTATTGTGATTGCACTAGCGATGTCCCCCTGTCACACCGGCATGGCACAACTGCTAAATTTTCATATACAGCACCAAACAACAAATTAATACCATAATCACGAAACACAACACAAATATTTGAATATAAACATATTGAATGAGTTTCAAAGTGGAGCTTTCCTTTAAGCTTGAAGAACTAAAGAACATTCTTTTCTGGTGTATGCTGGTAGAAGTGCATATTTGAACTAAAACAACCATTTTCCACCAGAAGCAAAATTAGTCTAGAGATGTTAGATATTTATTATCACCAAATATGATCTTATTTAGTTCTGCAGCATATAAATGACTATCACTAACGGACAATTCGATTAAAAAATAAAATTGGATCACATTTGGCCCGTGAGCTGTTTGTTGCCTGGGACTGGTTTATATCTAAAACACTATTTCAAGAATGAAAAAGAGATACAGACTCAGACATGGAGAGAGAGAGAGCAAGAGAGAAGAGAGAAAAAGGCAGACACATGTGTCTGTTTCTGGGAGGAATGTTGATAGCCATCACACGTTCTTGTTCCTGCTCTGTTCTCTGGAAACCGCACACATTTAATGAGATTTTTATGGGACCCACAGACAGAGAAGGATGCCCGAGCCGGGCAAAAGCATCAGGCTCGGGTCCAGGCAAACATACGGACCCTGCTCCAGGCCACCAGCAGGTTGTCGTCAACTCCGGCTTGATCACTGCTACCATCGGCTCGCTGTTTCAATGCTTCCATCTGATAGAACATTCCAGACTCATTACTGCAGTATAGTAAACATACAGCAAACCAGGTCCTATTCCACACTAATCTACAGCTGGGAAAGTCAAAAAGCGGTCATGTACACCCTACAAGGAAGTTAGCTACCTCTGAGACACTACCAAGAGCTAAACAAGGAAAAAGCCCTAGGATTGAAACCAGGTCACTGTATAGTGGACATTTGTGCTAGCGTAGGCTATGCTAGCATGCTTTCTTAGAAAGAAAATTTGGAAGAAACACTGTTTACCAGCTATAAAATTGGTTCATCAATGGGAATCTCCAATAATTTAAAGAACATAATAAATTAAATAATATCTTTATGGCAAACCGTGTTAATTAAAAGTTAGAAGAATCCCAGGAAATGATCAGGAAATATGCCTTTTGAGGTGGTTGATTTGAAAGAGCAAATGATGTGTTGTGAGCAGAGCAAAAATGCCACACTGTATGTGGACATTAAATAAATCAGATACTGCATAGTTTTGCGAGCAATATCTCTAGAGTTCGCTAGAGATTCTGGCACATTTCGTCAATAAATGTGGGCAAGAAAGGTCTATTTTCACAGGAGGAAGTAATCTGACTGACATGGCAGATCACCAACCACAGACATTTTTCCATCACATTTACTCACCACTAAATACTCAAAACAAAACTTTAATAACTTTTAATGATGGAATTCTGCAAACTTTTTTTCAGTCCAGTGTATATAGCTTGCAAAGAAAACTTGCACGGAAGTGCATATACACAGATGCACAGTAACCTTTGAGATTCTGAAGCTTGTGGTCGTTTGAAGATGCGAATACATCCTGTCTGAAGGGACTTTCAAGGCAAGTTTGAATAATGGAAAAAATCTAAACATGACCGTTAAATGTATGGCGATATTTTCCTGGATTTTGAGCGTGAAAATCAATTACGTGCACTTGCAGATGCGTGAGGAAAAAGGAAACCTCCAATCAAAAAATGATAAGCTGGGACTGGGAGTGTTTAGTAGACAGACACCCCACTGGGAGATTCTCCTAAGGAGGAGCTCTGTGTACCTTCAAATTCCCCCCAACCAGGACAGCAAGGTCATAAACTATGAGCCTTGGGTAGATACTTCCCCTCTTGGCGTTAGCCTCCCAGTCTAGCATCTGTTTCAATGTAGGTTCTCGCTTACTCTCTCACTTCCCTATGACTCCCTGGAGAATCGTGTAGAGGATTAACAACTGGAGCAGATGATAGCTGTTATGATGATAACCGCGGAAATCTTCAGCTGAAGTGTTGTAGTGCTGTCCATCTTCACACTAAGGTTCCAAAGGACATGTCTGACTGAATCAGATAACGATGACTAACAGAATTTTATTTGCGATGGTGGGTTCAGTGCCAGATCAGGCGTCAGAACCCAAGCGGAATACATAGTGCGGTGCCGTTTGGTGCAACACCAATGTTGGACTAATTAGGTTTACGCTGTTTGGGTTTGGCTTGCGTTTCTGGGCAGAGTTTCACTATCCTTGGCCTTCAGCCCCAAGGATAGAGAACGAGAACTGGTGGAAAACACCTGTGCTCTCACTGGGATAGTGGAGAAAGTGGAACCAGGCAGATTTCTCTCTAGCTACGAGCAGACTTCTAAGCTGACATCAAACTGACCGGCGCTACATGCTGATTTATATGTATGGAAACACATAGGATGTCACCACCCACCAATCCATCACAACAGCGATGTCCACGCTGCGATGAATCATACTGAATTCACACCACTGCATTACTTTATGAGAGCTGGTCCCTTGGCTCGGCTGGTGGTGTTGTAATTGCAGGTCGGTTGGTGTAGGTATCTGTGTTTGAGAGGGGGAATTGAGTGTAAGAAAAAAAAGACACTCTCCCTTTCATCTCAGTTTCATCTACCTTTCATGTGTTCCACCCAAGGAGCACAGCAGCTCATATCCAAAGCCACCGTTTGAAGCCTTTCAACTCCATTAGAGATGCTTCCTGCCTGTCCTGCACCCTGTTAGGTGGTTTCATCTCCCTAATTATCTTTATGTCAGACTGTGTGTGTGTGTGCGTGTGTGTGTGTGTGTGTGTGTGTGTGTGTGTGTGTGTGTGTGTGTGTGTGTGTGTGTGTGTGTGTGTGTGTGTGCATTTGGAAGGGCAATGTGTGAAATTCTTTTTTTAGCCATTCTCTCTGTGATGGGTTAGGTAGGGGGGGGTGGTTATTGAAGGGCATGTCCAAGCAGATGCACTCACCTTAAAAAACAAAACCACAAGGGCCTCGTCTGAAGATCTGCATTACAGACAACTAATTAGGGATTAATAATTTCCGTTTTTGCTTTTTCTTTGAGGACGGGGAGATGACGGAGCCTGTTTCAAACCGTCTGAAGTGTCCTGGTTCTCCTCAGTTCTTTATGAGAGGTGGGGGTGGTAGAGGAAGCTTGGTTTTTTTGGCACAGGTGGGATCCAAAGAGGAAGAGAATCAAAAGCTGTTTAGAGAGTTTGCACAGAGCTCTGTGGAAGATCTGGAGTGCTGCAGGCTTGGTTGGCCTCCGCTGATTCCTTGATGTTTAAAATCTTAATCTAAACTTAAGCCATCACACTTTTTGTGGCAAAAACGCAAAGAGAAGGAGTGCAATTCTGAGACTGTTGTCATAATAGTATAAAAATACAAAAAGCTGCAATGTAAACTCTAGTTAATCACTAATCAGTAGAATGCTGTATTGGTGTATTGGTGGAGCTTGGCAAATCACAACGGCAATAGGAATTCGACAAGGAATCCAATTTAATGACATCGAAACATAACCGGGCCAACAATCTAGAGCTTTCATGTGAATACTTATCACACTTATATAATTTCATGGAAACGAATCAGGAAAACAGGCCAATTATAACAAGAATTGCTAGGTGGTCATACGGTGGAACTACATTCCCCATAAAAAGTTCCAAGAAATGCGGAGTGGAATTGCGAGTTTGAATCCCATTGATGCTGCAACCATCTGTGGCTGGGAGCCAAGAGAGCAAAATTGCCCATGCTTTCTGGGTGGGAGGGATGGCATACTCTCTCATCTGTTAATCACAGCAATACTAGCCAATCAGGGGCATCTGTGAGTTCATGTATGCAAAACAGGGCAGATAGCGATTTCCTCCAAGTATGTTATGCTGCCTTGTGACGTAGCATGAGTATTCGTTTGCATAGATGCAGTTGGCTGACCCGTTGGTAGCTATCGTATGACGGGGAGATCTGGATGGTGGGTGGGAACTGGCAAGTGACCAAATTGCTCTAGAGTTCGACTTCAAGAGGACTGAGATCACTTCGCTCAGACTCTCTCAGACTGGTTGGCTTTGGTCCGCATCCAAGCGTGCTTGCTATGTTCTCACCTGCCTAAAGAAGTGTGCCGAGAAGGAAAATGTGCCAGATCTCCATTCAAACAGTATCCTGCATCAAGTGGCATTGGACATGTACTTAGGAAATTGCACTGCATGTTTGAAACCCATCTTTTAAATGAGAGGCAGCTTTGTGGACACTTGACAGAATGATTGATTTCCCTGCTGCATTTCTCTAACCTTTTAGGAAAATAAAGTCAATATGTCTACCAAAGCACGTAATCAAATTTTAAATTTGTTCTTAATCTGTTTGGGAGCAGTTCCTGCTTCATTGCATCATTGCTTGCAATCTGTGTGGCACTGCCGCTAATTGGCATCACTGTGGAAAAGTGCAGTCGATTTTGAATGTTTGTTTTGCCTTTTATTTTGTTTTCGTAGTTTTAATTGGAATCGCTGGGTGGGCAAGGGCTGCTAAACACGCACGCACACACACACACACACACCCACACACACACACACACGCTATTTAATTGCTAATCGTTGAGGCACCATTCCTCTGGGTGTATTTGTGTTTGTAAGGTAAGGAATTAGTTTTGTGTCAAAATGATTCATATGGCAACACAAAAATCATGTTTTTATACCAAAGCTCCTTTATTTCTATTTAGTTAATTACTTAACTTGTAACAAAATCATTATTCACACGTTCAGTGTACTTTACGTCTCACTCTACTGGTTTACACTGGCTTATTTGACACTAATGAGAAAGTTTGAATCTATTCTAAAGATTTGCAGTACATATATTCACATCTCATTGCTGATTTTCCTTATGATTACTTCTGACAGGAAAATAACTGTGTAATAGAGTCTTAACGATCCCCATGCATCGCACATGGTGACTCCCAACCAGTTCCACCTCCTGAGTGAGGCACTGCTCATTAGGCACGACGCCTGGGTGGATTAACCACATTAAGACTTGTGGATTTTGCACATGTACACTCACATACATCTGTGCTGGAACTGGAACTGTAAAGGAAGCTTTTATTAGACCTAAATTTATAAACCATTGTATGTTTGTTTTTTTCCAAGCATGTTACACTACACTACACTGCATCAAATTCCTACTATGGACCACTTCCAGTTTCATTTTACATACTGATGGATGACAATTTAAATTAAAGGGGGAAAAAATAGGCTCTGCTTTTTGACATGGTTTGGGTCCACTTATCACCTGTCTCCTGCAAATCAACACAAAGTTCTTCTGACGGATCACTTTTATCCTATGATGAAACATTTCTTTTCTATGCTGATGGGCGTGGTCTCATCCAGGATGACCCCACCCCCAACCATCAGTCACCAGATCTCAACCCGACTGGACACTTAGGCGAAATTTTGGAGAGAAGTGTTACCCTACGTTCAAACTAACAAGTGTCGCTTGTAGTTTGCTTCTTGTAGGCGTGGCCTGTCCAGCATTTTTTTTATAGTAGTATATATATATATATATATATATATATATATATATATATATAGCTTCTAAAGCAAACTGGTTAAATACAACTGAAATAGTGTGAAAACTGGTTGTTTGATTTATATGTAATGTGCTCAGCTTTGTACTAACTTCATTGCAGATTAGCAAAGCAAGATAACTGTACTAGCTACAAACACTAACCAAAGAAACCAACTTCCTTTCAAGCATTATTTTTCTTTGTAATGTCTCTATATACATTTAATGAGATGCATATAACATAACATATAACATATAACAAAATAAAATGAAACCACAGTCATAAGTTATTCTTCAATTTTTGTGTCAAACAGTAAATATTAACTAACTGCAGGTAGGAACTAAAGTTGTGAGTGGGGAACTGAAGAAAAGTCGGACCGGACGCGCCAAAGGATTGGAACAAGGAATCAGTCAAGCCAATTGTTTGGATTTGTCACTTTGGACAAATCCAATTCGTCACTAAGACACTTGGATGCGTCATACTTAATTTGTATAGAATTGAAATCTCAGTCTTCTTCTACAAGCTGCTCTGGCTCCAGTTGCTTCTTGTTTCTCTAAACATAGTGGACGATTAAAAGACTATGAGCAAACCTAAAGTTCTGCTCTGAGGTCAGTTGAGAGCCAATCATCACTGCTGAACGGGTAGTCTTGGAATACTTGGAACGTTTCTTCTCATGGTTCTCATACGTTCTGCCACATTAGCAGGACGTCACTGTTTCCATATTGAATTCGACAATTGAAGATACTACGCAGGAGGTGAAAAAAACAACAACAAACAAACAACTTCTGAAACTACTGAGATCTGGACCACTGCGTCCTCATAGCTAGTTACAGCCATGCCACCACCATTTTGACGGAATATCTTTTGGAACAACAATGTTCATCGCTCCAGTACGGTTCCACAGGCTCGCAGTTGTTCTGGCGACGTTTTCCTTGATGTCAGATTTTCCTTTAATTTGTCACCACTCGGTATATGTTGTAGATTGGTGCGCTGATATGCAAAGTCAAAATCCTGTGTACTTCTATTGACAGATAAAGAGCTTTTAATTCTGATGTGGTTTAGAGAAAAAAAAAAAAAAAAAAGTCGTGTGAGAGAAACTGAGAGCTTTGCTCATAACATGGGTTTGACTCCAAACCAAAGTAAACATCTCTCCAAGTGGATTATGACGTTATTCCTCCATGTGTGTGCATGTGCAAGTATACGCCAATAAGAGATGTCACTGCAAACTACAAACAGAGAGGGCGGCTTTAAGGCTTTGTCAGAATTTTTAGCGCCAATGGGACAACACACGATCCTATTAATGCGCAATATGATGCACGGTTTGACTGTCTGCCCAGAACGATTGCGCATAAACACACACGCAAGCTACACATGGAACCACCTGCACACACTTAACCTCACACAATGTGAAATAAATTGTGTTTAAAAAATAACACTGTGTGCATTTCCTATGAGTTTGATTTTTTTTTTTATAATTCTGTACTAGATCCCGGAGGAAAATACTCTCCTCACGCTCACTCTCTCTCACATACACTTTCAAACACACATACACACACACACACACACACACACACACACACACATACGATTCTTTTCTAAAGCTGTGATTCAAGGATTCAAAGCACACAGCTTTAATTCATTTGATTAAAAAAAATAAAAAGATTTGGAGCGCTATGGCAAAATCTCAAGTTTGATAATGGGCGGAAAAATTGCGATTCGCCAGCTATTATGCCCAATCAGGCTGCGAGGCAGGAGGAGAAGAGAGTAGAACCAGATGGACCATGAGATGCCTGAAGACACAGGGCAAAGTAGCACCAACAAAAAAATAGAGGAGAGAACCACAGAGTCACACAGAGGCACACCCATCAAGAAAAGAGCTGGAGGCTCCAGATGTGGGTTTCTTCCATCGCTGGCGTTAGGCAGTGTGACGTGCATGATGGTGGCTCAGTGGTTAACATTCTCTTCTAATGACCACAAGGCTGTGAGTTCAAATCTCAGTATTCATGTCTATGTTTGGATTGATGTCTATCTATACTGTAACTAGAGAAAAAAGTGGAAAATATCGGCTCACCTGTTTTGCTTTTCACTTTCTTTGAGGGCTGCTTCTTCTTAATGATCTTCTCAGTGGCCTCCTGCTGCAAGGCTGGATCTTCTTCCTCCTCAGTGATCGACTCAGGGATGGCCTCGCAGCATGCTAGGAGAGAATTCGCGCCATTAATGCACAGCAGCGTTAAGCAATATTAGATTCTCGTTTGTCTGATGGACTCTAGCTTATTTTACATTATACCTGTTGAATTATTGAATCTGACTGATCAGAAGGTGTTGATCTGTTTTGTTTTCGAGAACAGCAGCTCTGACAGTTGTGCCAGCTGTAATTCAGATCAGAGGTTTACTGTATATTAATGCACTCCTTCTAATATGTTCTCGTTTCTATAGTAATGTTCCCAGGGACTTGTACGGTAGACGCTATACGAGACTAATAACAAACAGATTTCAGATGTTTTGGAGGATCAAAAATATCCTGATACTTGCTCCATACACAACCCAACACCTATCAAACCCCCTCTGGCTGTCTGCACAGCAAGTCCCCAGACTGTGTCTGCTGCTCCCTATCTAGGGATCAACCTGCATTAGGGGCCCTTGAGGAAGGAGCTTATGAATTGAACCCCTTGTGCCGCACCCTAGTGTTCCGAACAGCCTTTCTACAATCCCTTAGGTTGTTTCTCTTCCCGTCCTACAACCTCAAACACAGTAACCCCCCCACCCACCATTCCACCAGGCTGATTAGGATAATCCCATTCAATAAAGCCAATCTGCTCAACAAGGAGCGGCAGTTGGCTATTAGATTTAGCTAACGTTAACAGTTTTGTTTTTTCAGGGTTCACGCTTGAAACGGGATACACACCATGTGTTTTGACAACGTTATAATCTGACAGCCTAGCGGAATGGAAGAGGTCGGGATCACCGTCTTACCTTGGTTGGATCAACAAGAGGAGGAAACAAGTCCCTCCTGCTAGGATAACAAGGCCGTGTTGACGAGTGGAAACAGCAGCCAGTGGTTTGTGTATCTGGTTGAAAGGGGATTGGTGTGAGAATGCTGAAGAATGGTGTTGTTGGCCACCCGGAGAGCTTGATACACCTCAACAACTTCAGACCGCAATTGGCTTTATATTGCCTTTTCACAGTTTTGCCATTTCATGTATAATGGCTGAGATTTGGATTGGAGGTAAGCAGAACTGAATGAGATCAGACATTTAGTGATCTGATATAACATTCAGACTGTATGTAAAGACCTTTACGGCATAACGGCTTCAAGGTTAGTCGTGGAGTATGATTGTACAGCTACCTCACCGCTGACTGTCAAAAGATTTGCTGAGAATGTCGTACTTAAAAAACATTTACATTTACATTTACGGCATTTGGCAGACGCCCTTATCCAGAGCGACTTACATTTATTTCATTTATACAGTGGGGGAAAAAAGTATTTGATCCCCTGCTGATTTTGTGTGTTTGCCCACTGACAAAGAAATGATCAGTCTATAATTTTAATGGTAGGTGTATTTTAACAGTGAGAGACAGAATAACAACAAAAAAATCCAGAAAAACACATTTCAAAAAAAGTTATAAATTGATTTGCATTTTAATGAGTGAACTAAGTATTTGATCCCCTATCAATCAGCAAGATTTCTGGCTCCCAGGTGTCTTTTACACAGGTAACGAGCTGAGATTAGGAGCACTCCCTTTAAGAGAGTGCTCCTAATCTCAGCTTTTTACCTGTATAAAAGACACCTGTCCACAGAAGAAATCAATCAATCAGATTCCAAACTCTCCACCATGGCCAAGACCAAAGAGCTGTCCAAGGATGTCAGGGACAAGATTGTAGACCTACACAAGGCTGGAATGGGCTACAAGTCCATCGCCAAGCAGCTTGGTGAGAAGGTGACAACAGTTGGTGCGATTATTCGCAAATGGAAGAAACACAAAATAACTGTCAGTAACCCTCGGTCTGGGGCTCCATGCAAGATCTCACCTCGTGGAGTTTCAATGATCATGAGAACGGTGAGGAATCAGCCCAGAACTACACGGGAGGATCTTGTTAATGATCTCAAGGCAGCTGGGACCACAGTCACCAAGAAAACAATTGGTAACACACTACGCCGTGAAGGACTGAAATCCTGCAGCGCCTGCAAGGTCCCCCTGCTCAAGAAAGCACATGTACAGGCCCGTCTGAAGTTTGCCAATGAACATCTGAATTATTCAGAGGATTCAGAGATTCAAAATCGAGCTCTCTGGCATCAACTCAACTCGCCGTATTTGGAGGAGGAGGAATGCTGCCTATGACCCCAAGAACACCATCCCCACGGTCAAACATGGAGGTGGGAACATTATGCTTTGGAGGTGTTTTTCTGCTAAGGGGACAGGACAACTGCACTGCATCAAAGGGACAATGGACGGGCCATGTACCATCAAATCTTGGGTGAGAACCTCCTTCCCTCAGCCAGGGCATTGAAAATGGGTTGTGGATGGGTATTCCAGCATGACAATGACCCAAAACACACAGCCGTCTTATAGCTGAGCTACCACTGCCACAAAAAAAGGTGTCTTCAAGTGACTCAGGAAGATTCTGCAGACACCTTTCCAGTGACTTTGCATCTGAGATCCCATAAGTAACATCTGGCTGTGAAAGATGCACTCAAACGTACACACATGAATTATTCAGTCTTATACTCCTCTCCAGCGTGCTTCCTCTTTCCTCCCTTGGAGCTTGGCGGAACCTCATTTTCACTGGAATATGTCCAAACAAAAAAGTCTGACTTCAGACATAAGACAAGATAGTGTGCGTCTAGCCTCCTTGTCACAACTTCCTGTCGAAAATGCAAGCAGCAGCAGCAGCAGACAAAGAGCCGCTATTTGAACTTCATTTGCGAGGTGAAAAGATTTAAAGGTTGTATTGGTCGGTAACGTACAGACTAGGAAACTGAACAGACTAAAGGACATAAGCGGCGCTGCACTGTACTCTTTACATAGAGATGACACAAGCGCTAAATCCCACAGCATCACTATCAGCAGGTAGTCGAAGGGCATTGTGTAAGGTAACGTTTAAAGCCTTAAACAAAGTGAAAATCTACCTACATGTCGATGAAAGAAGTTTACTCAGAATTTCATTACTTTATAAATCTTTCATACCACTGAAGATTCATTATAAAGATTAATATGCGAGTGGATTTTTCCTTTAACACAGCCCGACCAGTCATACTCTCTTCTCAAAATACACTTCATCATCATTAATCACAGTTAACAGCTGTGACCGATAAGCAAATAAAACTTGCACAAATTTTATTACTACTGACACATTATGTAAAGTGGAATAATCAGGTTTCCAGAGAGGATTTCGTGGAAGCCAAACAGTGTTTTGAGTGTTGTGTAAAAGTCATTTGCAGGTGTGTTGGACATGCTTTTACCAACACGGCCACATTTCCAAAGTTTTCTCTGCACAGAACTGCAGAGCTCATGACTGGACGTGGAATGTAAAAGAGTATAAATCACGCACAAACAGAATCGATTAAACAATAAACCTCACATGAATATGCAAATGCACGTCTTCAGCAAGGCTTCAGCTGCGGTGCCTAAAAGAGCGCAACTGTGGGAAAAATACAAACACGCTTCCTGAAAAAACTCAGACGCCTCAGTGGAGGTATAAAAAGACTCCCTTGATGGAGGACAGGAACTGCGGAATGCATTTAAGGCCTCCATAAAGAAGCTGAATGGGAGACAGTGCAGTAAAGAAGCCCTGACTCTGCTGCCTAAATGCACTGGGCTTGGGTAGGTGCACGAGGTGTTCCACTACTGCAACACACACTCCTAATACAGGACAACACACTCCTTCCTGATCAATAGACGGAAGATCGGTGATCTTACTCCGGATGTGTAAACATTTGCGTACAATTAAAAGGATCCGTTTTACTTAATGTGGCTCGTTTATAACGAAATATATAATACGTTTCTAATATAAATATTTTATATTCATTAAAAGAACATTACACCATGGTGCTGCTGAAGTCTCAATTCTGAATGGTCAGGTGTTGATTAATTTTCTATAACAGCAGCTCGTAGTACAGATGTTCTAACATGCTTGTTCTAACACATTCTCGTCTCTATAGTAACGGCTAATGCACACAGACTTATACTGTAAGGTGGAAGCGCCGCAAAAGCTAAGCCTAATCATAACAGACTTAAAACGTGTTGTTATTTAACAAAGAAAAATGTATAATCATTGTTATGGTGATGTTTTCTGTAAGGAGACGCTTATTTATCTTTTATGGTAGGAGTCTCCAGTGTCAGAGCATTGTAATGGCTAGTAAGTTTTCTCGATAACATGACAAGCTACGTTTTTTTTGGTCTAATTCCCTTGTTCCCTGGTGAAGGAACAAATGTTTATAGCTGATATAACGTAAGTGATAACAGGAACGGACTTGTTTAGTGGAAATTCAGCAACATTAAATGTAACTATAAATGGATATGCTGATAAAATGTACTGTATGTTCTTTAATTAATAATAAAAAAAAATTGGAAAAATTGGAAGCGTTTTGCATTATAAGAGGAAAGAAATACTTGCTGTTATTGGAAAATAAACAAATTTGGTGTAGTCACAGTAAACACTGCTTAATGCTGGGCCTATCGACGATTATTTTCCTTTAACAGCATGCCACGTTGTGTTTTTCTTCCTTAGCTAATATACATTCTACCTTTTAATGAGTTGATTAATGAGCTTATGTGTGATATAAGCTCATTTCAAAGTGAATAAATTTGTCAGTGTTCATTTACTCACACTTTCACACATTAATGCTCATAAAATGCAGAAGCAATACTTGAATACACACATTCATGTCTACAATCATCAATCCAACAGCAAAAAACCCCCAAAAAAACTATAACTGTAACAGTCCCAGAACCAAAGCTACTGTAATGATAAACAGAAAGAGAGAGAGAGAGAGATTGCAATAAAGGTCAGGGTCTCAGCACTTTTGTCGAGTTTAGTCCTGCTAATAGCTTGAACCTCCCAATATACCTTTCCATCATCGTCAGACATGATGTGAGGGAGAGAGTCAGCTGGCTGGTTTAGATCGGATCTCAGCCTGACCTCGGTCCCGAGTCCGAGCCACTGAGGGGTGGGTGATGGGGAAATCCACAGCACTCTGTCCTGCTGTCTCTGGGAGGACATTATGCTCTGGCGAAGGGTTCAGGAGACTTTTAGGCTCTGAGGCAGGTGCAGTGCGAGACATACAGGAAGTAAGTTTGAGAGACAGGAGGGAACGAGATTGATTTTTTAATCTGTTAAAAAAGACAGACTGAGACAGCTGAGCAACAAATCTCTCTCTCTCTCTCTCTCTCTCTCTCTCTCTCTCTCTCTCTCTCTCTCTCTCTCTCTCGAGAGAGAGAGAGAGAGAGAGAGAGAGAGAGAGAGAGAGAGAGAGAGAGAGAGAGAGAAACAAAAGACAGGAAGAGACAAATCATAGGGGTCTGCCTTTGTGATTTGTGCGCGTGTGTGTCCTGAGCTCGGCGTTAGGAAGCGCAGGGAGTTGAGGCAACGCGTCATACAGACACAGTTCATCAGGGAGAAGGAATGCTCGCTGGATGGCTGAGAGCAGCTCGCCGCTCTCCTCCGCAAGTCTCCATCCATCCAATCTATCCGTCCACACTCTATCCCTCTATCAGCTCTCGCTATCACGGAGGAGGACGGCTTGAGATCATCGGCTGTCTACATGTCCCAGCTGCCGCAAAGCAGAGACGGGGCCAGATCACCACGAAGGGAGAGAGAGAGAGAGAGAGAGAGAGAGAGAGAGAGAGAGAGAGAGAGAGAGAGAGAGAGAGAGAGATTGAGATCGAGAGACGGAGGCAGACAGGGAGAGATATTAGGGAGGAGAAGGGATCTGATAAGAGGCTGCAGACGCGAAGAGGAGGGGAGAGGAGAAGAGGATGACACTCACTAGCTTAATCATTCGCACATTCTTCACAGAGCTGGAGCGTCCTCATCAGACAGAACCCCCTACTCTCCTCTCTCTCTCCCTCAGTCCCTCCCTCCATCCATCCCTCTCTTCCTTTTCTGCAGTCGGGAATATCCTCGTGGAGGGGGAAAAAAAAAAAGCCCACAAAGAATCAACAACTCTCTGGCCATTTAATCCACACTCCGCAACACACAGAGGTAAACACGCATACGCGCTCTGAAAACACACAGGAGCCGAAAATGGGGGGCCCGAACGGGCAGAGAGGTCTCTGTTGCTGCCGGCGTTGGTGGAAACGTAAACACTTTGCATTCACAGCCGGTTGAAAAAGCAACGGGTAATAAATTACTGTTTATCTACAGCCTGACAGGCTTTTGGTCGAATGGGAGCCGGCTGTGTGTTTTGGCTCCGAGCCAGGAAGTGAGGAACGAGAGCAAGAAAAAGAGAGAGAGAGAGAGAGAGAGAGAGAGATTGGAAAAGTGAATCAGGGCTGTCACTTACATCGAGAAATGATCAAAACATTCTGGGATGCCACGCACGTGTATGACGCATTAGATACTGTATGTGAAGAAGAGTTTGTGGAGCAGCGGCATTGCACAAAGTGTGTGGATTGTGTCTGGGTGGCGGCTTTAGCCGTGAAACGAACTGCGACCACCACAACCGTGCTGATATAATCGCGGTCGCAACTTTCAAAGCAATAAATTCACCTTTTATGCTTTTTTTAAAAAGTTTAATTATAACGAATTAAATTTTATTTGTATCGCAAAGAATAGAAATCTGAATCTTTAAGATCTCTAAGAGGAAGCCAGAGTCAGCCGTAGCAAGGAAAAACTCCCTGAAATGACACGAGGAAGAAATGACACTTGGTCCTCATGTATCATTTAGTAAAGTTGTGTGTAAATGTTTTCAGAGGTCACACCAAAGTAAAAACTCCCACCAGATTTACAAAACGTTTACATAAACTGATAAATACCAAGTACCCATTAGCACAGTTATGGCACAGCCAATTTACTTAGTGACACCCACAAAAGTCCATAAAAGGCAAAGCTTACAGAGAGCTGAAAACAACATCAAAATGACGACTAAACGGTGAAACGGCGCCTCTCCAACGCAGAGTGCTCTAAATGTTCCAATAACGCAGCTCAGCCATTGCAGTGCATCAGCTACCATAGACACACTAACCCTAACTCCTTTTATAGGGCGCCATTTCTTTTGTCGTAATTGAGTGGCTAGGGTTATTTGGCTAGTATGGATTTCTTTTGGAAGTCATTATTATGAAATGACTACGTTTCACAAAAAATGCATTAAATACATGTGTGCAGCTGAAATAAAGCAATGATTTCAACTTGACAGCGTGAACACAGTAACGCGGGACAATTATAGGATCTGAAGCCGATCTGTTGAGGTTCGCATTAGTGAGTCTCACTGTTCGTAAATAAACGATTCGTGAAGTAACTGGACTTCCATGAAATCACATTTCTTGTGTAAACGCTCCTGCAAATAACTCACGAATAAATTTGTTCGTATACAGCTTGATAAATGCGATCCCTTCTGAGGAGCCTCCAAAAGGCACAGGACAATCTTTATGATTACAGCAGCAGCTAGTGGAAGGTCTTAATTGATTTGTAATTATTTGAACAATTCTCATCATCGTCAATTTTATCATCACCACCAGTGGGATTTGTTCGTGTTGCTTGGAGCCAGTGCACAGTTCAGAATCATCGCACAAGAATTCATGGAAATGATTAACACGTTCGACTGATGGAAATGATTGGTGTCGACGCTAGTGGGTTTTGTTTGATGCCTTTGAACCAACCTCTGCTGAACGCCGATTTGGAAATTGTGTGACTACGCAACCAAACATTTTCATGTTGAGTTAGTTTCCAAGACATTATTCCCTTCTCCACTCCAACCAGCGTCAAGTGGTGTCAGAATGCTTCGTTTCCATAATTTACAACCTCAAATTAAGACCTTTCTTTTTTTGTTTTTAAGCCAAAACAGGACGAATACCTGGTCAAGTTACGAAAACCAACTGTAAACCTTATAGCCTTGCCTCACACACTCCTCTCTGTAATACGGCCAAAAACCACATGTACATGACGCGACCTAGAAAAAAGGTGAAAGCTACACAGAAGATTGAGCGGTTCTGCGTGAGCACATTGCAGGATGAAGGAGTGTGTCTGGGGGGGGTTGAGCGAGGGCAGAATTAGGGTGCTTTAGGAAAGCAGAGGATTACAGGCGGCTTCTTCGGCCCCCACTGGGTCCTATTGTTGGAGTTTAATGATGCGTAGGAGCCTGTGTCCTGACGGGCCCCGCTGAGGGCCTGGAGCCTTTAAAGTATGCAGAAGCACATAGCCAGACGGTAAACACACTGATCAATGAAACATGGTCTTTAACACCGTTCTTTGGAAACTCTTAAATTTTAAAACAGGACATTCTTGGAGTCAAGGACATCTAAAGACTAAAGTGAAAGTGAATCATAAATTTTCCTGGATGAAGTACTGAGCCTTCCTGAACTCCTTATTGTATGTAACAATGATTCAAGACTGAAGGGTTTTTTTCCCTTTTTCTTACATAAAAAATGGATTCACACACACACACACACACACACACACACACACACACACACACACACGCACACGGTTCTGACCTGGCATCATAACAGGTGTGGGAGCGTTCGCTTCGGAGGAAAGAGACAGGCGGCCTCCCTTGCCGACGCGATCGCAGAGTAGCGTGATGTGTTTCTTGAGGCGTGAGGTATCTTTGGGCATGCTCAGCTGGGCTGTGCTCAGGCTAATGGCTTGGTCCTTAGGACTTCTCGACAGACACGTTCTCAAGAGATGAGACACAGCTGCGTCCACGCTCTCCTCCCAGCCCTGAGGGAAAGAGAAAGAGGAAGAATGTTAGACACTCAGACTAAAAAAGTATTGCGCAGGACATGTGTCTTTGATGTAACCAGTCGGGCAGTAAATCACTTCTAATTTCATCAACAGTCCATTTCAATCAAAAGTGATAGCTAAAATTGACGTTTAAATGGTAAGGGATAAACTATGATTGCATAGTGCCCCCAGTGGCGGAGTTCAAGTAATGTGTTTAATCCAGGAGACAGTGACAGACAGGACTAGAGGCTAAACTCTGAGGAATTTTGGCATCATGTGAAAGAAACAAAAATTAATTATGTCATCCTCAACTCAAACTGAACTAAAGGAACTCTTCGGCGAAAAATAAAACATTCGCAGTGTTCCCTTTATTCCAATTTTAGTTGATTAGCCAACATGTGCTCTGGAGCTGAGAGCAATGTAGCTAACAAGTAATGGAGTCTCCACCTTTAAATGTTAAATCCTTGCTTTAAATATCTGTCTCAATCTACCAATGTGGCTTAGTATGACTTACTGTAATCTATAAACATAAATCAAAACTTCATGGTGATGCTAAATGCTGTAGCATAATTGGGCCGGCCATCTTGAACAACAAGAATCTCCTAAAGCTGAATTGTATTGTAGTTATGTAAGGAATAATACACTTGGTAGCATGCTGTTCTAGGAAAATAATCAATTATGGGGTGGTGTTACCACAAAAAAGTTAGTCACTTTCCAATAATGGCATGTCCTGAAGTTTTATTTTTGGACCACTTATTGAGAGTTCCCATGAAGCAGCTACCAAATACAAATTCAACACTTGGAATCAACTCCAGACCTTTTATCTCCTTCATTTGTCATGAAATAACAAGGAAACAGGCCACACCTGGCCATGAAACTGCTTATCAGTCAATTGTCTGATTACTTTTGAGCCTGTGAAAATGGAGGGACTCCAAAAATGGCTGTAATTCCTAAACTTTAACTCAAGAATTAAATAATTCAAGAACGTCTACACTTCGATCACGTCCTGATAGCTTCATTTCAAATCCATTGTGGTGGTGTGCAGAGGGAACAGTATGAAAACTGTGTCACCGTCCAAATACTTACGGACTGGACTGCATTGCAACAACAGCAATTTGCCAACGATTACAACGATTTTTGTATTTATTAAAGAAAGACATGTCATACTTTCTCTCCATTTATAATTACAACGTCTGCGAAAAAAGCTCGTGTCATCGGTTACTGAAAGCTGCTATAAACAGTCGTTCCTTCCCCAGCCTCTTTTTTTCTCTCTGTTGAAGTTAATACAACAAAATATGCAAGTTTTTCTGCTGATCTCAAACCCCTGAGTCAGAAAACTGTTACAAAGAACTGACACTGGAGACTCCTTCCAAAAATGCTAAATAAATCTCAGCCATACAAGCCCCTGTGCACTTTGTTACTATAGAAATGATAATGATAATGTTCTAATCATAACGATGATGATTAGAATGAGCACATTGATATAAACCTGTGATTTGCCTCCTGGCCAATCAGAATCAAGAATTAAACAGCAGTGTGGTATAGGCAGGCTTGGGGAGTAACGGAACACATGTAACGTGTTACATAATTACGTTACGTAATCAGGATACAAAAAAACCTGGTAATTGTAATCTGTTACAGTTACGTCAAAAAACAAAGTAATCGGATTATAGGTACATTTAGTAAAAAATGGGAATACTATCAGGATTACATTTTTTTTTTATCATTTAAAACCAAAGAAATTAATCTTCTGACATAACACAATATAGACAGCTGCTTGATTATAGTTCTGGCTCTCTCCTCCTGGTGCACACGCAAATCATTTCTACCAAATTATCTTTGCACAGAATTGAACACAAATTGTTCTCTGGAATGCTTTTGTTAGGGTGACCATACGTCCTCTTGTTCCCGGACATGTCCTCTTTTCCGGACCTTAAAAAAGCGTCCGGCCGGGATTTCTAAATTTGAGAAAACTGTCCAGGATTCGGCTTTAGTTTCATTATGATGTGCTTATGGTGTAATACTGCATCATGTGTGCGCATATTTGCATTGCTTTAACCCCTCTCTCTCTCTCTAATTCCCGCCTTCTCGCACACTATTGGTCGATTATAAAAGGCTTGCAGCAACTATTGGCCAAATTCCTGCCTCTTAACCATTAGCCTACTCTCAGCGAACACGTGATGGCGTCAAACAGTTGCTTGACAATAGCGCCAATGACAGCTGTCCTGAGTCGAAACAATGCCCGTGGCCATATAAGGTCATTTTTAATTTCATGTTATCTCACTGCTTCGTATTACATGGTTGTTCAAATGTGTAAATGATGGCGGAAGGTTCACTCGTGGCATCTGATATTTTATTTTATTCCATGGGCATTCAAAAGAATGCAGGAAAAAATGTGGGCAGAGTGAAACCAGTCTGATTTATATATATATATATGTGTGTGTGTGTGTGTGTGTGTGTGTGTGATGCTAATAGTGTGTCTATTCATAGTAACACTGTTTTGAACGCTATTAAGACCGTTGTAATGTTGTAATGTTACCCACATCAGGGACAGCGACAGACCTTTTATTTGTTTATTTTATTAAAACAAATCCAAACATTGAACGTGTACGAGTATTTAAACTCATTGGCATGTGGTGTAATGGCAAGTGGAATCTCAGAAGGGAAAAAAAGGAGGTTAATAGCAACTGGAAAAATTTGGGAGGGGCTTGTGGACAGCCTTACGCATGGATGAATGTGTGTGTGTGTGTGTGTGTGTGTGTGTGTGTGTGTGTGTCCAGAGATGGTGGATGAACCCGGGTGTTGACAGGCAGGGCAGGGCTGCGCTGTCCCCTGCCGCCATCCAGATAGCCCTTAATGAACCCTAATGACAGGTAATCAGTCCTGTAATGATGATGACAGGGAAGAGTCATACAGCCAGAGGGGAGGGAAGAAGAGAGAGAAAGAGAGAGAGAGAGAGAGAGAGAGAGAGAGAGAGAGAGAGAGAGAGAGGGAGAGAGAGGGAAAGGAGGAGATGAGATTTAGTAGCTATCACTGAGAGAGAGTTTTTCTGAACCAAGGAAATGACTTCGCAAACCTCCACTGAAAATGGAGGTAAACATTTCTTCACAAACCCCACAATATATATGTGTGTGTGTGTGTGTGTGTGTGTGTGTGTGTGTGTGTGTGTGTATGTGTTGCTGGGAGGTTAGATTCTTAGGTAAGGTGGTCACAGGTGAGTAAAACCTGAGTGCTTTCCTCATGCCCGGCTGCATTGCTGGAATTCCAGTGGCGGTGGCTTACTCGGGATTATTTGCTTTGAAAGATAAGAGGGTCTAAAAAAGAATACGGTGACCGCGGCTCCGGGTGGGCGACGGAGAAAGTGTGTGTGTGTCTAAACGTGTGTGCTGACCTGACACATATATATACGCCGATACGATTTGCTCGAGTTGGGAACATGAAGGTGGAACAGGAAATGAGAGGGAGCGAGAAAGAAAGCTCATGATACGTGTCATTAGTGAGTGGCTGGCTTGGTTTACTGATTCTATCTGGGTCTGGACCATGACTCATTCATTCACTCTCTCTCTCTCTCTCTCTCTCTCTCTCTCTCATACACTCACATATACAGGGAATGAATGGTAGCTATAGAAACCAAACCTTCTCTTGTATATACCTTTCCTCTGTCACCATCTAAACTACCATGTTTACACCCCACTAACCGGCACTGCGGCTTTCCGGAAAACTCGCTTTCTTTTTCAAGAACCATGTTTCATTTCGATCTGCTACTTTTACGGCTTGTTTACGATTCCCTTCCCCCTCGTCCTTGACAATAAAGCATATCCAGCAAGCGAACAGAAATAGCGAAGGACAGGATCCTTTAAAAAGTGAGCCTGGGTGTTTGTGTGTTTGTGTGGTTGCGTTATAAAAAGGATTCCCCAGTAATTGGGTGTAATTGGTGGTAATTGTCATTGCCTGCATTAGCTCACACATGTGGCATGCACAGAGGAGTGGTATATAAATATAGCAGGCCATGTATGTATATATGGAATTGCTCTAAAAGTAGCACACCCGTTCAGATGAGGACACCGTACTGCTTTAGATGTCGGCTTATATAGCTCTGCGGCAAATTACAGCCCTGGCGTGTACGAGTGCGTTTGTGTGTGTGTGTGTGTGTGTGTGTGTGTGTGTGTGTGTGTGTGTGTGTGTGTGTGTGTGTGTGTGCCACCTGTCACTGCAGAGCAGGTTCACCAGGGAAGGAGTTCACTACTTTCATTCTGGAGGTATTTGCAGTGACGCCTGCAGCTGGGATTAGCCCCGAGCGGTGTGAGTTCGCCGAACAGAACGTCGGGTTAATTGATAACTGGGAAGGAGCAGCGAGGCAGATCTCGGAACACACCCCCTAAAGCAGCACGGGAATAAGTGCAATCATGCACTGTGGCGTAACTCAGTACAAGCAATAAACCAAGAATAGTCGTATTTATTCGGTACTGCGTCTGATGATAATCAGTTATACAGCCGTGGCCAAAAGTTTTGAGAATGACACAAATATTAATTTTTACAAAGTCTGCTGCCTCAGTTTTTATGATGGCAATTTGCATATACTCCAGAATGTTATGAAGAGTGATCAGATGAATTGCAATTAATTTCAAAGTCCCTCTTTGCCATGAAAATGAACTTAATCCCAAAAAAACATGTCCACTGCATTTCAGCCCTTCCACAAAAGGACCAGCTGACATCATGTCAGTGATTCTCTCGTTAACACAGGTGAGAGTGTTAATGAGGACAAGGCTGGAGATCACTCTGCCATGCTGATTGAGTTAGAATAACAGACTGGAAGCTTTAAAAGGAGAGTGGTGCTTGAAATTATTGTTCTTCCTCTGTTAACTATGGTTACCTGCAAGGAAAAACGTGCAGCCATCATTGCTTTGCACAAAAAGGGATTCACAGGCAAGGATATTGCTGCTAGTAAGATTGCACCTAAATCAACCATTTATCGGATCATCAAGACCTTCAAGGAGAGAGGTTCAACTGTTGTGAAGAAGGCTTCAGGGCGCCCAAGAAAGTCCAGCAAGCGCCAGGACCGTCTCCTAAAGTTGATTCAGCTGTGGGATCGGGGCACCACCAGTGCAGAGCTTGCTCAGGAATGGCAGCAGGCAGGTGTGAGTGCGTCTGCACGCACAGTAAGGCGAAGACTTTTGGAGGATGACCTGGTGTCAAGAAGGGCAGCAAAGAAGCCACTTCTCTCCAGGAAAAACATCAGGGACAGACTGCTATTCTGCAAAAAGTACAGGGATTGGACTGCTGAGGACTGGGGTAATGTCATTTTCTCTGATGAATCCCCTTTCCGATTGTTTGGGGCATCTGGAAAAAAGCTTGTCCGGAGAAGAAAAGGTGAGCGCTACCATCAGTCCTGTGTCATGCCAACAGTAAAGCATCCTGAGACCACTCATGTGTGGGGTTGCTTCTCAGCCAAGGGAATGGGCTCACTCACAATTTTGCCTAAGAACACAGCCATGAATAAAGAATGGTACAAAAACATCCTCAGAGAGCAACTTCTCCCAACCATCCAAGAACAGTTTGGTGACGAACAATGCCTTTTCCAGCATGATGGGGCACCTTGCCACAAGGCAAAAGTGATAACGAAGTGGCTCGGGGAACAAAACATCGACATTTTGGGTCCATGGCCAGGAAACTCCCCAGACCTTAATCCCATTGAGAATTTGTGGTCAATCCTCAAGAGGCGGGTGGACAAACAAAAACCCACAAACTCTGACAAACTCCAAGCATTGATTATGCAAGAATGGGATGCCATCAGTCAGGATGTGGCCCAGAAGTTGATTGACAGCATGCCAGGGCGAATTGCAGAGGTCTTGAAAAAGAAGGGTCAACACTGCAAATATTGACTCTTTGCATAAACTTCATGTAATTGTCAATAAAAGCCATTGACACTTATGAAATGCTTGTGATTATACTTCAGTAACAGTTAGTAACATCTGACAAAAAGATCTAAAAACACTGAAGCAGTAGACTTTGTGAAAATTAATATTTGTGTCATTCTCAAAACTTGGCCACGGCTGTACAGTATAATACTATTAACAAGATGATGTTTTCCTTTTTGTTTGGCTTTCCAGAGGAAATTTTATCCTTGAATAATGGCTGTCTCATTTGCAAGGAAGAATAAGAACAGCCGTCTCCATCCATCCATCCATTTTCCATACCGTCAGTCGGTCCGTCTATTGATCAGTCGATCTGTCAGTCACTCTTTCTCTCTGTCTGCCTGTTGGTTGGTCTGTCTGTCAGTCTGTGTACCAGTCGGTCAATCTGCCTGTCTGTTGATTGGTCTATATGCCTTCCTGTCTATCTGTCTGTCTGGTGGTCTGTCTGCCTTTCTGTCTGTCGCTCTTGGTCTGTCTGTCAGTTTGTCTGTTAGTCTGACTACCTAGCTATTGGTCAGTTTGTCTCTCGTTTGGTCTGTCGACTGCTCCATTTGCCTGCCTGTCTGTCTGTCTATATGTATGCTCGTCTGTATGCATGTCAGTTTGTCTGTCAGTCTGTCGGTAGGTATGTATAAATTTGAACTATTCCGGCAGCATGTTTACCTTTAACTGATGCCAATCCCATAATTCAGTTCACCAGACAAGACAAGACAGTACTGCTGCTCTGACTAAGGAACGTAATATATGCTCATTATTTTCTTCTATTTTTAAAATGTGCTCAGTGACATGACACATGACACGGTACGTGTGTGGTCAGTTTAACGGAATATCAGCATGGCGAAAGCTTAAACAGTAAGAAATGATCGATCGGCTCATGCCTCGGCAGGGTAAAACTTTTTTTTCTGACAGTCAACGAAAGCGGAAAATCCAAACACTTTCTCTTTCTGATCTGTCAGCGTTCAATGGACCGCTTCTTTCAATGTGCTTGTTTATGAAATGGATCAAGTCAGTCAGTCACTCACTGACACACACACACGCACACACACACACACACACACACACACACACACACACACACACACACACACACACACACACAAAACCCCGATAGCGTTCCTAAAGAGCACAAACAATTGGTCGGCTTTCAGCAGCGTCAGCCAACATTTACACTTCGGGCCCTCTGAGGTCAAGGGCGCTGCCAAAAATAGGGTAACTTAGAGGAGAGAGTGACAGTGTGTGGGTGTGCTTTTTACTACAGACGCATGAAAGGCAGCAGTAACATTAGTGCAGTCTTTGCTATAACTGTCTCATCGCACTGCATTCGTGCAATGTACAGCTGCGATGGCAACTACAGCAGTACCAGCAGCATAGCTTATAGTACTGCTATCTGATCTGCATATGTGTGTGTGTGTGTGTGTGTGTGTGTGTGTGTGTGTGTGTGTGTGTGTGTGTGTTTTCAAGGGAGTTGAATTGTCTTATAGCAAGGCAATAAGTAGATATGTGTCTCTAATGACCTTTCACACCAAACCGAAACTCATAAATGAAAATGGATTGAGCTTTCTATAACAAGAATAAAAGTCTTTATATGACAGACACTCATTTCTGATTGGCTGGCTGGTGTGCATTAATTCCTTATATCATCAGGACCTCAATAATTTAAACATAGCAAAGTGTGTGTGTGTGTGTGTGTGTGTGTGTGTGTGTGTGTGTGTGTGTGTGTGTGTGTGTGTGTGTGTCCTCACCAGTTGTGGTGTATCCTGTAGCAGTGGCAGCAGCGTCGCCTCCAGTATAGCGGTTTGGTCGATGCCGAGTCCCTGCCAAAGAGAGACCAGAAGGATGAGCAGGTGCGTGGCGCTGCGTAACCTGGAGAAGGCCTGCACCAAACACGCTCGGTTCTCCTCCGCTGCATCCGCCAACGCTATCACCTGACAAAGAGAAGAAGAAAAAAAAAAGAGAGGAAAAATGTGTCACTACAGCTCCATTCACGTTCATGCTGACTTCCTCCGAACGCTTCGTTCCAGATTTGAACTGGAGACTCCTGTGGGAGGTTACGGGAGGTGCGAGCACTGGCTTTAACCTCATATGCGCAGGTTTTGCACTCCGTCCACGGAGGGGAACGGAAGCCGTGTTGACAGGAAAGGTCGCTGAACTGAGCGAGAGGGGGAAGGAAAAGAAGAAAGCGGCCAAACTTTATGATAAAAGCTTTCCGATCAGTTCAGCGCAGTAAAAATACTGAAAAGTGTCATCTGTAGGAGAACAGGCATTATTTATACAGTATAATTTTCACATACTGCACATCACATATCACACAAACACACATACACACACACACACACACACACACAGATTCAGTGCTGCTGAAGTGACCTGTCACCTGTACACCTAGGAGTTTTCACTCACGTTTAATCGCTCGCGAACCGCCGGGTCTCAGAGGGATGAAATCCAGGAAGCTGCCTTTGAAAGCGAAGCCCGCTAACCGAGAGGAGTGTGTGGTGACAAAACGGGCTGTTGTGCCAAGGCAAACTGAACCGTGGTGAAGGGGCTTTTGTGAGGGCCAGCGCAAGGCCTGATTGATGCCAGCTGAGGAGGAACAAAGGCACATTTAAGCCAGGGTGGTGTGCGTGCGTGCGTGTGAGTGTGTGTGTGTGTGTGTGTGTGTGTGTGTGTGGCGTGAAGGACTGGATCCAGGCCCGACTGTCCAGGAGAGGAGATTAGCAGACAGAGTGCGGCCTCGCATCCTGTTTCATACTGCAAAAGGAACAGTGAAACACTCAGGTTAAAGCGTCCACGCTCCCCAGAGGGTCTCCGGCTTGTGGGAAAGTTGAGGGTCAAAAACGCAAATGTTTTTGATCTTGGCACATGAGCTGATTTTGAGTCATTAAAATGCTCTCAATATAATTAGCCTTTTGGGCAGACTTGAACAACCTGTTTCTAAGGTGGTCCACACACACACACACACACACACACACACACACACACACACACAGTTGCCATAGCTGCTCGCTTACCCTCACATTTCGCAAAAATTACACAGCCTAAATATACCCGTCTATTTCCGACGTAACATTTATGACCCAAAACAAACCGTGACCAGTAACCAGCACCGAGGACGAGCCAAGCAAATCCATTATCCCTGAGGGACGGAGCCACAAGCTGAGAAGCAGAAAATATCTCTCCAGCTGGGATAAGCAGCCCTTATTTATTCATTTGCTGTTTTTCTTTTCGGGTGAGGGATGCTTTTGGTTTGCGGTCTTGCTTGCACCTTGACGAGGGGAAGTTGCTCATCCAAACGGCAGGCTGCGACATTGACGGAACGCTCCTACAACAACTTGGGAACGTTTGGGATGCTCTGAGGGTGAGATAAGCTGGTGGAAAAGTACAGAGAGGAACGGTGAGGAGAGTACCGAGGTGCGAGACTGTCTGTGGTGGGTTGAGAGCGGACTTTCCCTGAAGCGCAGTGCGGCAGGTCCTTTTTGAGGTTTGCCCGCGGAACATGAATTATTGAATCGTAACGAGGAGGTTTTATGAGACACCGGAATGGATGCAGACGTAGAACAAGCTCGGCTTTTGTAGTGCTTTAACAATTGACAATGCGCACCAGAACAATATCTTTGTAAGTCGGAGACGGTATGCGAGGTGTCTGTGTTTGTGTGTGGTGGCATGTACAGCTTATATATACACATAGGGATATATACACATATTATATAAAATAATATATAGGGATGCACTGATACTGATATTAGAACATTTCCTCCTACTCAAATACCAACATCCAATACCACGTGACACTATGTGACGCAAGCCGGTATATGTATTGGTTTTGGGGGGAGATCCATGCCACTCACTGTGACGGACTTTACTAAGAGTTCACATCATGGAGTGATTCAGAAGAACAGATTCGGAGAGACAGAGACAACAGGACAGACAGATGCCGCCTAGATCAATCGCTAGACAGGCCGCTATAAAAACAGATGTAGAGACGGACATGATGAGTCACAGATACAGGATATGAATTATACACTGTCAAGCTCAAACGCCAACAAGAGAAAATAATTTGCACGATGGAGGATGAGCCAAGCCTGAAGTTTTCAAGGACGTAGCCTGTGTTTGGATCCAAGTACATGGAAAACATGTTTTTTTTTTTTTTTTTTTAAATCACAGATGAGAAATATCACATGCCTTTAAAATATCACTTTTGCTTATACAAGCAGGAAATAACAGGGTAACACACAGTGTGTGTGCTCAGATATATTTCTGAAAATATTAGTGTGTGGGAAAAGGGTAACAGCTCCCCAGGGAGAGAGAGACAGAGAGATCAGCATCATACCAACAAATAATCCTAGACAGTAACTGCTTTTGTGTTCGGTCACGGTGCGGAGATAGCGCGCGGCTCGATAGCTCTCGGTCGCTTGGCCCGGACAATGCTTGTTTATAAACCGTGCCTTTGGAGCGCAGAGTCAGGGAGGCTTGAGAAAGACTTGCGCGCGCGATAGCATCTGGCAACCCACACGGGCAACCTGAGCTCGGCTTATCGGCCGCCGTGGAAGGCTCCAAACCACACGGCCTGATAAGGCCAGAGCTCTTTGTTTTTTTCTCCCCTGATTCTTGCTAATCCTCCTGCTCCTCTGTGAGGCTGACACTCTGATCCCGCTACAGCAAAGGCTCACCGTGAACGTGGATGTTCATTCAGCAAATCTGGTCTTTTTTTCCCCCCCAGAACATTAAAAGTAGGACCAACAAGTAACTCTCAACGAGATCATTAAATTAAAGTGGCTCAAAAATGACAAGGTTTTTGAAAAACTAAAAGAAATAATGAAATGTTTCTAAACAATACTTTAGTATATTTTATTCTCCAAAGCACTGATGCCAATTAGCTCCTGTAAATTCCTTGGTCTGATTATGTAACTCAAGCTTTCTTTGTGTCTATCCTACCAGATTTTAATTCCTACCCATGTTTTGGTCTTCTGAACCTCACCTTTAACTGGCCTTGGCTTGGATTACATTAAAAACAAAAACAAACAAACAAAAAAATTATAAAACAGGGGATACAAATCTAGACTGTTTTTGGTGCAGACATCCAGGAGTTAAGCAAGCTTCACTTATATTAAATTTGTAAAAAATAAAATTAAATAAATAAATAACTTAATAAATAAATAAAAGCCTTGTTTATATGGACATTGTTCCTTGACACACACAGCTAGCAGTTTATCAAACATTTTTAGAAGGAGTCTCCACTGTTTTGCGGATGTTCCACAACATAAAATGTAAAAAAAAAAAAAAAAAAAACATGTCATTCTTTAATAAATAAAAAAAATCCTTTTCTTAGAAAATTGCAGTGGTATAAGAGGAATAAAACATTTTGGGGTGTGCTGTTTTGGGGTTTTTTGGTTTTTGGTGGCTTCGTGGTTAGTACGTTGGCCTCGCACCTCCACTGTGTGCATGTTCTCCCCGTGCTTCAGGGGTTTCCTCTGGGTACTCAGGTGTCCTCCAACATGCGTTGTAGGCTGATTGGCATTTCCAAATTGTCTGTAGTGTGTGAATGTGTGTGCAATTGTGCCCTGATGGTTTGGCACCCCATCCAGGCCCAGGGTGTCCCCCGCCTTGTGCCCCGAGTCCCCTGGGATAGGCTCAGACTCCCCACAACCCTGTGTAGGATAAGCGGCATGGAAATTGGATGGATGGATGGATGGATGGATGGATGGATGGATGGATGGATTTTAATAATTGAAAACTAAAAGAAAGCTTGATTTCATCAGCTTCTTCTTGCATATTGTGGACACCTATATTATGATACTCCAGAATGGCATTTGTGACCAGGAGAATATTTCAAAATGCAGGTGGGATTAAAAGTATGAACCGAGGAGGTGGTGTAGTAGTCAGGTGTGGGTCAGATTGGAGCCTGAGGCTGAGTACTTTCTGTCTAATCACTACAGGTCCACAAACAACAACTAACAAACTTTTGCCAGGTACGGGTCATTAAATTAATGACAGGAATGTAATAAACATTCAGACATTACTACAATATCTTGAATGCCCATTAAACCAAGATCATGTAATAAAACCCAAGCAGCTTTTCCCATGCTGCCTTCTGATGGAAACGTGACTGCACGTATCGCTGGAACTGCACTAGAAATGAATGTGTGTGCCGCCAGACCTGCAGAGATAGGCCGCTGGAGGTTAGGCGTACGTTCATTTGTACTTCATTCAAACTTCCAAATTTAGATGCTGAGAGGCAGAGAGGAGGCCTTTCATTAGAGCAGCTTTCTCTACTCATTTTAGCAGACGCTTGCTCCCGCTCTGTAATCACAAGCCCAAACTCACCTCCCATGCTGCAGCCAGGCCACCTCCACACAGTGACCCTGCTCACACTGCACACACTAAAAACAGTGATCCTCGATTGTACGATTACGATACTAGTTTAAAAATGATTTTAGCTTAGCTACATTCTTTGACAGGGATGGGGGATGTCACAAAAATATCTTATCATAGTACTTGATATAAAATGGTACAAGAATAAAAATAATAGCTTTATTTATTTATAAGTGCCTTTCAGTCCTCTGGTGGTCTAGAGGCTAGGAACCTGCGTCCCGGGTTCTATTCCTGGGCAGGGGACCAACCCAGCCACTAGGGGCTGCACAAACCAGTGCACTCTCAGTGCCGGTACCAAGCCCAGATAAAATGGGAGGGTTGCGTCAGGAAGGGCATCCGGCGTAAAATCTGTGCCAAAACGTGGATCGTTGATTTTTTTTAGGCGACCCGCCTGAAGTACAACAACAACATTTGTAAGTGCCTTTCAGGGTACCTGAGGACACTGGATGGAACAGTTGAAGACTGTCTTTGTCCAATTCTCACCTGTCCATTTCGGGTGAGCCTGTACCCAGTGTAGTCTCAGGTTCCTGTAGAATCCGATAGGAGTAGAATCCGTTGCGTTCCCAGGGTTGGGTCTGCTGTGTGCTCTGAGATGCTTTTCTGCTTAACATGGTTGTAAAGAGTTTCTGTAATACTGAAACTGGCTCCAACAACCATACCATGGCCAGTGAGATCCCATTTACCCCACACCCATTCTGATGTTTGATCTGAATATTAACTGAGGTGTGTCTGTATGATTTTATGCACGGCACTGCCGCCACGTGATTGGCTGAACGGATAATTGCATGAACGAGCAGGTGTACAGGCATTTCTAATAAAGCGTTCTGTGACTGTACATCATTTGGACCTAGAACAGAACCCTCTGGAACCTGCAATATACTAATAATCAAAGTTTATTTCCGGGAAAAACTAGTAACATCACTACTTTTAATAACATTACAGCCGAATACTGTACATGAAGGATTCCACACACACACACACACACATACACACACACACACCAAAGCATGCCCAGAATCCAAAATGCACAAACAAGAACACAAGACAAAACCCCAGCTGAGACGCCACTGTGTGCATCTACAGGAGATAACACTCTCTTGTCTGGCTGTGTCCTTAAGACAACACAACATTATGAAGCAAATAGTTAGTATGTTTACCCTGGTCCAATCTTTGAGTGAATCACAAGTCAAAGCGCGTGCACGTGTGCGTGCGTCTGTGTGTGTGTGTGTGTGTGTGTGTGTGTGTCTGTGTGTGCATGTGCCAGCGAGTCTGAAAAACAGAAGGAAACCTTGCCAGGTGTGCAACTGTTGCATCTCTATATACAAAGGACACACAATCTGAAAGAAGACACCAGTGCACCACCCTGTCTAAGGGGCCAAATATGACCTTTTCTCACCAGAGCTCTTTAGTTCAGGCAAAAGCTAATTTACCTAATTCACTCTCCACCTCTTTTTTTTTTTCCCCTCTCCATTTTCCGCCTTATGCCGTGCCCCTGCACTGAAAGCAGACCCTCGTGACATTCCATTGCCCTCTGAGAGCCCCTTAAACTGCCCGCTCTTCAGGGGCGCGTAACAGATCTGACATGTATTTTAACTCTCATTGGGGCGAATATATGCGGATATATGTGCGACATAAAGCGCTAATGGACGTGTGACAGGCGAACGGGCTTGGCACTCGGGCTGGGAAAGTGGAAAGCTTGGGGAAAAACCTGCCACATGACTAATATAAAATAAGCCCAAAAAGACAGAGAGTCATTTGACTGCGGTTAAATGGCTCGAATTAAGGTTAAAAGCACTGAGCGCCTTTAAAAAGTGCTCTCCGGAGTGGCCAGTTGGGGCAAAGGCAACAGGAGAATGGGCTACACTGCTGGAGAAGGCTGACTGCTGATGGCAAGTACAGAAAGATTTGATACAAACTGGACACAAATCCAGGAAAATATACTAAGGAAATAGTGCCAAAGAGAAAGACAATCTTTGGTAAAGGAAATGAAGAACCTGCTACAAACTATAGAAGTATGTTTATGTGTGTTTAACCTTTAACAGCAGCTAAGGTCGCATCTGGAAACTTTTGAGGCGATGCCCGACAAGCTGGCGCGTGCTCGCTGCATGCGTGATTGTGCTGCGTGTTGAATATCTCCTCTACACTCGTCTCTCTGTCTCTGTCTCTCTCTCTCTCTCCCCCCCCGTCCTCCCTCTGATGCAAATGCTAATGGTAATTGGGGGGGGGCAGGGTGACACTGGGCTGATTGTAGGCCACAGATTTTCACGGCGCATGCTCCTGTTTGGCTCCATCATACCTGTTTGCTTTTCTCTCAATGGCTTCCTTTGAACAGTTTTGCTCGAGGAAGACGAAAGAAAACACACACACACACACACACACACACACACACACACACACACACACACACACACACACACACACACACACACACGCTTCAGAATTTACAGAAACAAGATAAATATCCGGCATAGCCTGGCCTTTGCCATGCGGGGCCTCTGATTACAGAGCAAATACGTGTAATCGTATAAATCTGCCATTGTTCCACTAATCTAGGCAGCGGAAAGGCAAAAGGTGGACACGAAGGACGTGTTGACTTTAGAGAAACGGGCTTGGGAAAGTCATCTGTCAGGAGCACAGCACTAACTTAGCTGTTACATTATACTCAAAAAAGGCAAGCAGAGACCTTTACTGATCACCAACAAAAACCGCTGACATTTTCCCCATGTGTTTTCACCTGACACATTTATACCACCATTAAAAAACTCTCCGTAAGAACACCAATATAAGACGATTGGAAACTTGGTCACTCCCTGGAAAATTGGTCATTCCCTGCTTTCCTAACCTGCAAAAGGTACACATGCCGAGCTGGAACATACGCACTTATTCATGCAGGTCAGCCGTAAAGATGTGTAAATCTCTATGCTTTCCACTCCGGGAGCACCTCGACACAAATACGTACAGCCAAAGCATGCAGTCTTAAATCTAATGACAAGAACTTCCCTGTGAAACCACAGCTCTTAACAAGTGCTATATATCCTCTGTGTGCTTTCAACTCTCTTCTCCAAAAACAAAACTGTTCACATCCACATCCACGGGAGTGTGTTTAACTTTCAATCAAGGTGAGTGTTGACTAGGATGATGATTCCACTATTGTTCCACCCCCTGCTCATGCGATTCCATATTTTTGCATTAATTCATTCATCCATCTTCAGTAAGAGCTTTATCTTGGTCAGGGTCAAGTTCGATCTTGACTCTGCTATCTTGGTAGCACTGGGTTTGAACTGCAAATACACCCTGGATGGGACTATATTATATATTCATTCATTCGTTAATTCATCCATCTTCAGTAATAACCTTATCCTTGTCAGGATCATGGTGGATCCACGTCTATCCCGAGAACGTTGGACACAAGGTGGAAATACACCCCAGAAGAGATGTCTGTCCGTCGCAGAATTCAATACACTCATGCAATTTAATATTTTTCCATTCATTCATTTATTCATTCATTCAATTATTAATATCAACAACTACTTTATCCTGATCATGGTCAAAGTCGATCTAGGGCCTGCCACCAGTCCATCGCAGAGTTCCTTATTTTTTTAAATGCTACAGTTCACCATTTGCTGCATTGATTATGTCTGCAAATAAACTATTTTTCATAATGTAAAATTTGCCAGTTTTGACCGAGAAGCACAGTGCACAGTCCCCAATTAGCCATCATTCCATCATATCCAAGAATTCCAGGTGATCGTGAGAACATGTTGAGTTATGACTTGAAACAATGTCTATCTTAATATAAAGCCTATCTCTCCATGGAGAAGATAGCGCAAGCTTTTAAGTCACATTTTGCCACTGTATCTAGAGGAGACGGCGGCTGGTGGGGTGGGTAGTATGGCAGGGAGACTTTAGTTCGATTCAAAAACTTGGATTGTTTATCAAGATATTTCAGGGGTGATGACTCCACAAATGGGCGACACATCAGATTAGCCCTCCGGCAGTTTATTGTTCAGTCTCCCACCCACGAATACATAAAGTATGAATCTCGGTTGCCAGGCAAGAACTATTACTGAGCAGCAAAACTGCAAAATGCACAATGTTTGGGTGTGTGTTTGTGCCAGTGAAGCATGAAAAGTCACTCAGCTCAACTGCTGGTCGAACTACCCAAGAGGACCTACAATGAAACCATGAGGAACTTCAAGAACAAGCAAATACCACCTAAGTTAGAAATTCTAGGTGGTCTGACTGAATACGTGCCAAAATATATTTTTTTTAAAAGAACCAGGGAAAAAGAAATAAGAAAACATAACAAGTGCACATCACTGAAGTATACAAATTAAATGTGAATGGAAAGAAGGAATGTGGTGCTGGCTGAATAAAACAAACTATTTCTGTGAGAGAGTTTTGAGGTTGAGTGTGGGCCATTTTAATTACAATATAGGTAATCCTATTAGCATGGTGCTAGAGGCTCAGAATCCATTACAAAAGAGCAGCAGGCAGAAGATATGCTCCATTTCTTAATACGATCCCAATTCTATGGCAACATGGCCACAAATAAGCTGGTTTAGCAGGGTGCTCCCAGTGGAGAGTCGGCCATTGTAGCTCCCAAATCCATCTTACTGAGACAAGATATTGCATTACTCATATCATGCAGGCATTAATAGGTAGAGAAAAAAACCCAGCAAGAATAGATGGGAAACCAAATGCGGCTTTTGCTGCTTCTCACGTACACACACGGCAGTGTTTTGTGATGCCAGCTGTATACTTTTTGGTCGGGCGGTGTAAACTTTTCCAAGAGATTCCTACAGAAGATCTGCCAGCATGCCTGGGCCTCAACCCCCCACTGAATCTGCCTCCCTTTGGGCAAACACCTGGACAGCTCTCACAAGGATATCGCTATGCCTGTGTGCTTCCAGGATCTAAAAATGTGGCACAGATAAGAGATGGTCTAGTACTGTAAACACAGACAGATTCATATACAAAGACTCTTGGCTTCATGTGATTGGCTCAGGGGTGGTACTTCTTTACTTTCTTTTCTTCTAGTGTGGCAAGTGACACAACAAAGTATCCAGAATGTGGTCAGGACAGCTGTTTTGCTCCTGCTTGGCGCTGACTGTCATTTATCTCCATCGCAGTTCCTTAGATGTATATGTCAACCGTAGCTGCCTAGGAACCTTTGAGGAGTATCACGTGTATCTCTTTTGATGAGCTTTGAGTGGTTGGAGGGAGTGCAGGACAGGTTCCCTCGGGCCTTTCATGTGCTACACAAACAGAGCTACTATCTGACAGACCCCCTTCTCAAACTGGGCGTCACACAAGCACACACAAATCTCTGACCATCAAACATTAATGGCAGGTCTCAGGGAGACAGGGGGATCAGTGTTGGCCCTTGTTTGGGTGCTTTTAGCAACCGTTTAGGCCTGTTTAATGCCCCATTTGGGCCCAAATAAATCAAGCTTGTCAGGAGAGAGGCCTCTATTATGAGTCTTCGCCGAGGCCTATCACTCACAGCATAGCCTCTTACACCTTACAGCTGCTAATTACAGGGAGGCAAACGGAACCTAACAGGCTTGTGTGGTAACATGGCAAGGTCTTTCTAAGACTCCAGTATGAGGCAAAATATTTGAGGGAATGGAGACTGCTGGGGATTTCCCCCTCCTTGAAATTCTCCCATTTGCCTCTGAGACTTTTGTTATTTGCTTTCCATCTTCTGACCCCATCTTAAAATGCGTGCCAAGCCTTTTTGCTAGTGGTTGACAGGAAAGCTAAAGCAGCACTCCCTGGGTCATTAAGCTGGATACTGACCCTTATGTTTGCAAGTGTGTGTGCCTATGAATCAGAATCAGAGCAGCCAGAACAACTTTATAAAAAGCAGACCTGATCAGGATGGCACAGGACCATCACATGCATCCTTTCATGAATAAATAAAATATAAGGAGAGAGCGAGAGAGAGAGAGAGAGAGAGCAATGAGAAGGTGAAATCTTAACCATCCACAAACATGTGGAACATCATTGTGGCTGCACGGCACAAGCCACGGCTTGCTAATGTATGGTGATAGAGTCTCATCAAAAATGCATGAGTGACATGAACTTCAGGGTTGGTTCAAAGCCAAAAGAGAAGACAGTTCATGACAGAGGCTATTTGTACACGTGTGTTCTGCATTTATGGAACTGAGCCTCTGCTGCCCCCAAAGTGAATTTCAATGGCAACCACAACAAACACATCCCTAAGCCTTTATCTTCTCTAAAACTGAAGACTCTGCACTCTGCATGAGTTAACGTTGAAGGTAAAGTCGGGTGAAAAAAAAAAAAAAAGCCAGATCCGTTGTCTGAAATACTGCAAATCAGAGTTCGCTGTATGATCTTTAAACTATTATTGGACTGAAGACTGAATGGGCCACACATCTTGTGAAGCTGGCGTTCCCTGCTCCGCTCCTATCTTCATGCACAGTTCAGTTCTAGGCCTAATCTAACCCACACGGTTCAGCTAATCAAGCCTTCAGTAGCATCTGAAAATAAAAGCCAGATGTCTTTTAACTAACTTTTGCAGGATGGCAAAGTTCCAGTGGGGTCCCTGCTTTAAGCCATCTTTTATCCAGCAATGATTTATCATTGAACCAGACTTCCCCAAACAATCCCAAAGGGGGGAACACGGTGCCCTCTCACTTTATATGCAAAAATAACGAAAGAAGGAACTAAAGAACTAATCTGTTCTATAGTAACAAATTACACATGGACCTGTGGTGGATGCTCCACTTAAACATGAGAGACGATTTTAAAAAGTGCATAATTGTTGATATGGTGAATTTTTCTGTCAGAAGGCATTTATTTAGCAATTTTGAAGTTAACACTTCATAACATGCAGAGGTAACGCTGTAACTTTTCTCGGTAAAATCACAAGATGTTTTTTTTTTTTTTAACAGTAAAAAGGGAGGCTTATGAGGGAGCAACGGTTTAGAGCTACTATAACGTAGGTGATAACAGGAACTAACCTGATTCATGGACATTCTACAACATTATATAGAACTACAAATGGATACAAAGTATGACGTCATGAAAATGTGCTCAGGTACAAGTATAAACAAGAGATGGAGGAAATGTGATGAGGACGAAACTGAAAATAAATCCAAACCAAAAACACATTGGATATTTTCCTACCTTATCGCAGCCTGAACACTGCAAGCGCTACTATCTATTTGTAGTGTGTGTGTGTGCGTGTGTGTGTGTGTGTGTTTGTTTGCAAATGAAAAGAGTTGAATAATTCATTTAGAGTGCACATCACTCTCCCGACCCATCGATACGCCCCCGTTCTGACGGTGTGTGTATACATTACATTATACTGTGTATAGGGTGTCGCCATTTCCTGCACGCCATCCACAAGTCACGCACTGGGAAAAGAGACAGGAAGAGGGATGATGGAGCAAGAGGCGCACATACACACACACACGCACGCACACACACGCACACACACAATATGTCTATCTACAGTATCAGGCGAGGCTTTGCTTTAACACTTAACTACTTTCAAAGTAGGCTATTCATTTCATTCCAATTCGTTTCAGATAATCGGTTAACAAAGAAATTGTCCCGCTCTGTAGCCTCTGAGAAGCTTTTGCTACAGTCTTTATCTCAGGACCTTGTGTATTTCTGTCAACTGCATATCAACAAAGTAAGAACACTCTTGATAAGCTAGCTAATGAGTGAGGTTAGCAATCTAGCACCTTAAGTCACTTGCATATATATGGATAATGTTAAGCCAAGAAGACAATTATCAAATGATCAGAAATGGCAAGAATTTCCCTCGGATGTGTTGATAAAAAAAAAAAAAATAAATAAAAAAAAGACTCTGTTTGACTAAAATGACACTTTAATTACACTTAGCTAACTGCTAACCAAATTTCCAATTTTTGTTTTTTTTATTTCATTTTTTTTTATAATGAGAAATGTCAACGTTGTGTAACACCTCCTAAACACAGACACTCAGAGCTGTCAAAACATGTTTTATTTCCAAAACTGTGAATAGCCCAAGAGTGGGCTGTTTATATGAAATTTATTTGGTTAGAAGAAGAAAAAAAAAAAAAAAAAAAAAAATGGTGAAGACATGACGGTGTTTGAATGTTGCAAGCCTTCAGTCTGGAAAATCCTTCAGGTCTGTAATTACATCCTCACAAAGAAGTCACTATAAAGCGTTCAATGCTGAACCTTTGTAGTACACTCGACTAGAAACCTTTGTTTAAATGATCACTGATGTTCTGCTGAAGTTAATTTTCCTCGTTTTGCTACGCTATGCCAAGCTAACATTAGTGTACCTTGTACCTTTCCTGTAACCTTTTGCTGAAACCTATAGCTACGCACTTTTAAAAAAACACACATCCTCACTGTTAATCACAATCTTCCTAATGCAAATAGCTGCTCGTTGAAGGGGAGTAGCCCGGTGTCACTGCAGTAAACAGTTCTTTCAGAGGACCATCACTTTGTAATCACACAAACACACACGGTCTCACAAAGTGCTAATCAGTTTTATGACGGCATGTGGGGAGGAAAAAAAAAAAAAACGAGTACAAACACACCAAGCTTGTAGAAAGTAGAGCTACCATATGTGCCTACTGAACGTTAGTCATGAGTGAAAGGTTGAGCTATTAGCTGTGAGGGTAATGTAACATCAAGAGACCCATTAGAGAGACGTCATAAATCTGTGCTCGTTCAGTGCAAGACTCTGTGTGTGTGTGTGTGTGTGTGTGTGTGTGTGTGTGTGTGTGTGTGTGTGATCATTTTGCATATATAAATCAGGTCTCTAAATATAGGTGTCCATGTTGTACTAATGTCCCCACAAAGTCAATATGTGATCTGTGTCCCAATAATGTCATATTTCCATGAATGTGTGTGTGTGTGTGTGTGTGTGTGTGTGTGTGTGTGTGAGTGTGTGTGTGTGTGTGTGTTCATTTTGTATATAAATATCTTTGTTGTACTAATATCCCCACAAATTCAGTGTGTGATCTGTGTCCCAATAATGTCATATTTCCATGAATGTGTGTGTGTGTGTGTGTGTGTGTGTGTGTGTGTGTGTGTGAGTGTGTGTGTGTGTGAGTGGTGTGTGTGTGTGTTCATTTTGTATATAAATATCTTTGTTGTACTAATGTCCCCACAAATTCAGTGTGTGGTCTGTGTCCCAATAATGTCATATTTCCATGGATGTGTGTGCGTGTGCTGACCTGACGGTAAGTGCCCTCCATGAGTGTGTCAAGGTTCTGTAATGGGGCTGGGGTCTTGTCTTTAAAGCGTGTGAGCAGTCTCCGTTGGATGGCTCTGAACTGGACGGCTCGCTCTGAAAGCAGGTCCTGATACTTCTGTGCGTTCACTCGGAGCTGCAATGTGCACATAAACAACAATAGTGCATATGTTTCTGTATGTGTGTGTGTGTGTGTGGGGGGGGGGGGGGATTGCTAGCTGTGTTTATCATCAATCTGAACAAATTTATTCTGACTGAACTGTTTACATGTACCCTGAACTCAGAGAGCTGTTTAAAAATCTCTGTTTAGATAGAAGTACGTGTAAACTGAGCTACAAGTATGCACAAGCAACATTTAATGTCCATCTTTATCATTGTCAGCAAAATTTATGTCCCAAAATGTTAGTTATATATCTGTCCACCCTCACATTATAAATGTGTAACATGAACTTTGTTTCTTTGGGAATGGTTTCTTGGACCCGCCACGTCGGTCAGTCAATTTTCTGCCAATGAACAGGTTATTAAACTTATTCAGATATTCAGAAATTGCATTCAGTTTGGATTCAAATGTCTTATGACGCAGCGCTGTTTAATACTTGATTCTGATTGGCTGACAGACGTTCTAAGGTGTCAAATTATTTGACCGCATTACAGATCCAGATCACTTCGCCGAGTTAACTGAACTAGCAGAAAAGGTAGCCTACTGTCCACCACAGCGCACACATTTAACAGCAAACAAAATGACAGACAATTTTGATTCTACAGAAATAAGTAAGGAATAATTGACGACGAGCTGTTAAATTATTTTAAAAAACAATGCGCACCCGAGGTGGTGCTGCAGCCACGATGTGAAACGGAGGCTTGGGCCATTGATATGCAATTATTGGAGAAAGAGAGAGAGAAAAGAAAGAGAGAGTGAGAGAGAGCACGTGTGATTGCCTTGATGAGACAGAAAAGCCAGTGAACAAGTATCAATATTTATTTATTCGTTGTATTTTCTGCAATAATGAAAAACGAAAAACCTTGTAGGCCTACCGTTATTTATTTATTTATTTATTTGAAATGAAATGAAAAAAAAAAACAACTCACTCTCACTCTCTCTCTCTCTCTCTCTCTCTCCAATAATTGCATATCAGTGGCTCAGGCCTCCGTTACCAGCTCTAAAATGACGTTTTGGAATTAGCAGCGGAGGCTTGAGATGGGATGGGTAATAAATTAGTTCCACACACATGACTGTTTTAAGCACAAAAACCTGACAAATGTCTTGAAATAAAACATCTGAACAATGTCTAAGTGGAATAATTGACCCCAGTCCATTGAATTATTAGAAAAATAATGCACACTCGAGGTGTAACACATTACCACCTTGGGTGTGCATTATTTTTCGAATAATTCAACGGCCCGTCGTCAATTATTCCTTACTTGTTCTATTCCAATTTATATATATATATATATTGACTAGATTATTATGTTGCATGTAAGCATACATACCATTACCTTAGTTATAGATTACCAAGTGTTGATTACTTTCGTATAACACCATGGCTTGGACAGTAGCTCGGGCAAGTATGTTTATATTAATGTGCTGGTTCCGATACGTTGTCATTTCTATAGTAACAACTTATACAAGTAAGTTGCTCCACATGATTAGTGGAAGTTTTTAGACAAATATGCCATTTGGGCGCACCTAGGGAATGCACTTTAAATGTCCTCTTGTTTGTTCAGTTCAGCATTGTGAGAGTTCATAGGTTATCAGTAAGTGTCTAGTTTTTGTATGTAGATTGCAGTTTATTTGTCTTTAATTAAAACTGGTTTCATATTTCCTCGTATAAAGTTTACTTTAGCCGATATTGTCATTCAGGACTTAAAACTGTGTAGGAACGTGACATCTCACCTCAAAGTGGTGGTCCACAGTCTCGAAGTATTCGGCTAGTGGGATCGGGCCGGAAAAGCTGTTGCGGAAATCATTGACTCCGAGCTTGGCAAAATGCCGCTCGAAACGTTGCACTAATTCCTTGGCAACCAGCCAGATATCCTCAAAGCTTTCGCTCTGGATCCTGTAACGCTCTGCAGGAGGGCCGCATACACACACACACACACACACACACACACACACACACACACACACACACACACACAAAACAGCGCTATCATCCTTTGCCCGGCTCTCCACAACACCTGTAATTAACCCCTGCCAACCTACAGCAGATCACAGGATTCTTTCTCCTGATGGATGTGTGTGTGTGCGTCACTCACGGGATGTTTTGGAGGCCAGGACGGTGACCCGAGAGCCAGCGATAAACTGGAAAGCCAGAGCGTTACCCTCCTTATCCTCAGGCTTTCCTGAAAATTCTTCATTAAAATAAGTATGAAAAAGCAAGCAATGAATGAGATGCAGTAAACAAAACAAACAAGCAAAAAAAAAAAAAAAGCAACAGATTTTCTTTACTATGATTTTTTTTCCCCGGTTGTTGCTACACCTCTCTCTCTTTCATACACACACGGTTCTCAGACTGTCCTACTATGTGGCAGGAGGGATGTCAGACAGAGATAGACACTCTTATCTCCCTACAGGACGCCAGTCAAGGTGAAGTGAGCACAATGGCGGTGCCCCTTATCTGCCCTCCTGCTTTCGGCCCATGCTTTTATCTCCGAGTCCACGCAGCCCCCTGTCTGCCGCACCAACGCTGTCCCCTCCATCACCCGCGCACCACAACCAGATAACCCATCATACACAGCTGATAATGAGGGGAGGACTACAGCATTGCTCCCGTCACCAAGGACGCATGAGAGATGTGCTGATGTAGAAACTATAGCTAGTGAGACTGCACTGGAAATATATTGTAACTTTTTACATTTAGTTCCGACAGGACACAACTGAATAGTTGACAGTTAAGGACAAGGCTCAAGGTCTCAGCTTGATGGTGTTCAGATTTGAACTCGCATTTGAACCTTCCGATCAGTATCCCGATGTCTTAACCACTGAGGCACCACTGTCCTTTTTAAAGGTGCTATATAATGTATTATTTGAATTATTATATTTTGCATGTAACACATTAGGTCGGTCTAAACTGCTGTCAAGTTTCTCTTTAACACAAAACCTGCTTTCACTGTGAGACTTCTCACTAGTCAAGAATATTCATAAGCAATCCCTGACATTCATTAAATAAGGAAGAAACCCTGGCACGGTGTGCACTTATAGGGAAAATAATCAACAACAAATCAACAACAGTGTGATTTAATATTGGAGCTAAAATAACTAAAAGCCGAATACTAGCTCTAAATCTACTTGCTATATAGTCAATGTTTACATTTTTTTTTTTTTTATACCGTAACATTTCTTGGCATCGGATAAGCTTAGAAACGTAGCAATAATAGTATAGTATAGTTATAGGCTATGAAAGGCATAGATTTTCTTTACTGAAATGAAGAAACCACACTAGTTTTCACACAGATTTCACATTTTCTCAATGTTGGTGCAAACTAAAGACCAGCAAAATACAGGAAAAAGCCAATTTTCACTATATAGCACCTTTAAAATAGGGTCTTATTATGCTATAACTGAAGGACACACTGAACAAGTAATCTCTTTTATACATACAGCGGTTCCCCCTCCCCCCCCCCCCCCCGTCAAAACCTCCCTATGTATACCAAGTCACCATTTATTCAGCACTAGATATGCGTATTTAATAAAATTCCAACTCAGTATATTTAATATGATGATTTCATAAGAAACTGGTTTGTCTCAATGTAACATAACGCATTCACAAATAATAATAATAAAAAAATAACTGGCTATAAGTTCTTGCTAGTGGAGCACTTGAATTTTGGACCATATTTATTAAAGACATACCAACATATCCATGATTAACTCCTACCAATATAAAACATTTCTAAACAATTTGTAGAAGTTCAATAAATACTGTACTTTGGCTTGTGTACTTGGTGACTAAACACTCCACCAAATGGTGGTATTAAACTCTCTGTGTGTCAGCGTGGAGTTTCCATGGGGGATGTAGCCCAGATGACTGTTTAGATTTCACTTGGCTGTGACCATGTGGAAGTCAGTACCAAAGCCGTTTCCTTCCACAGTGCAGCTCCTCGAAAAGTGATGATGGACATCAGTCGTTTAAGGCTGCTGTACTAAACTAAAACAGGCCAACATCACAGTCCTGTCCGGCATTCCAACACACTTCTAACGCTCTCTCATCGACTTCCCCTTGCCATTTGGAGAAGGAGATTGAGGGAATCCCTGCTGCCATCTTACAGGTTATTTTAACACTTTATTCGCTGACAGAGGACTTTGCTTAGAACAATATTTGCCCTTAACACAGGATAGAACATGCTGACACAAAGGTCTCTTATGTAGATGACCTTGGGATACATAGCAGGTTGTAAATGATGCAGGTAAGTATGTAAGGTTGTGACTGTTGTGATGGTGTACCTGGGAAGGCTTCACTGAGGCTGACTGGAGGTTTGTTGGTGTCCACAGTGATCTTGTACTTGGCGTTCTTGGAGGCAGTGGTGGGGCAGCAAACCAGGCAAAGCGGCAGCACGAACTTGCACTGGGCTACTCGCGGAACTCCTGGCAGCATAGACATACAACTTTTCACAAACAGGCCAAGCACAATGGCAAATGAAAGGCAAGAATAAGCCACAGAGATCTGAGTTCTTAATCTGGTGGATCAAGAGGGTAGAAGAACTGAAAAATAAGATCAACGTGTCCATCCCTACAATTTTGCTCACATGAAACTTTCCCTCTGGTACAAAGGAGGCTCAAGTTCCTTGCTTCACTCTGAGCATACACTTATTTTAAGTCTCCACTCTTTAATAGCAAGCAAATTTATCAATTATGAGGCAAATGCTGCCACAAACACTGCTGATTCTCAGCTTAGAGTGACTCTGGTTCTGAGAAACTCCTGGCTAGTACCTGGTATTCCGTATGTACCAGCAGCTTCTGCTCCCTACTGCTACCCTAATCCCATCCTGTAACGTCTTGCCAGGTAACCAGAGCTGCAGAACCTCAACATGGCTCAGTTCATGTCACTTTCACCAAGTTAATGGGGCAAGAACAAAGCCTCCTGACGATGTATGAGTACACCCACTTTGGACTGACTTAAAAAAGCAATGGAGAAGTGTAAAACCAACTTAAAGCCATCACTCAACTTTCAGGGGTGGTGGTAAGGCAAAGGGTTGAAGACAACCGGAGAAAATGACTTATACTTTACCTAACCTTCTCGTCTATCTTTCCATGGGAATCGAACTTGAACCAACCCTGGAGTGATCGGAGGTCAGGTTTTGGGGTGATTTCAGTAGTCTCTTTTCAAATCCTGAAAAGGATCCTGAAACAATTTCCTGGAGTCTGGTGTTTGCCAGTGTTTCACAGACACGTGTAGTTGCTAGAAAACGATAAAGCTGGTAGATATCTGATTTGCACCCTCTCTGTTGTTCCCAGATGGCCATGGATGACCTGATCTATCCTTTATAGTGTCTGCTGGGACCTCTACCACCACTTACAGGCCTGCGCTGACACTGCACCTTCCTCCAAATGTCATCTAAGCGCTGTTCTGTGTTACTGGGAGCAGACAAACTCTCGTTTAATAGACATGAGGTCACGAAAAAAGGTCACATTCTCATCATGAGTGAGCCTCTGCTATCCTTGCTCGAATCAGACCATACCAAAAGAAGAAGAAGAAGCTTTTATTGGTCACATATACTGTACATTACAGCACAGTGAAATTCTTTCCTTCACATATCCTAGCTTGTTAGGAATCTGGAGTCAGAGCCCCAGTTGAACTGATTCAACTTATTGTTCACGGGTAAAAAAGTTTACACGGTTCAGCATCAGTAGAAAATCATTGGTATTCTATAAATTGTGAATATTTCAATTTGGAATACCAGCTTACGGCAAGTATCGCATACAAGTTGGTTGTGTATTCCTGAAAGATTATCCTTTTGTTTCAACTATGAGAAAACAAATAAATAACAAAAACAACAACAACAAAACCCAAAACAATGAATAGCTCAGACAAAAAATCTGCTTGTCCCTGGTACACAGGCTACTGATTTGTCGAACCCAGTGAAGGGGGTTTAAAATTTCAAATGAACTCAATCTTCAAAACCTACAAGTTGATTGAAAAACAATGTAAAATGATCTCGTAAAATTGATGCTGAGGCTTCCACTGATTAAAAAAAAAGAAGAAAAAAAAGAAAGGATGTTTACATAGTGGTTTATGCGGCAATGAATGGGCTTTATGTGAATATGATGTGAAGTCTGTGTATGAACTTCAGCATGTGTGTTTTCTATACACATCTGTATATGCACAAGAGTAGCAGCGTGTGAAAGACCAAATGAAAGTATGGATGGATTTTAGTGTGTGTGTGAGAGAGACAGACAGACAGAGAGAGAGAGAGAGAGAGAGAGAGAGAGAGAGAGAGAGAGAGAGAGAGAGAGAGAGAGAGAGAGAGAGAGAGGAGAGAGAGAGAGAGAGAGAGAGAGAGAGAGAGAGAGAGAGAGAGAGAGAGAGAGAGAGCACTCCAGGTATCATGTTTCAAACTAGCATAAACACTGCTCTAGTCCTTCCTGTCTGTGGCGGCACTCACCTGCAGGGTTCAGCTCTGTCATGGGCAGCATAGAGAGAGAGAGAGAGAGAGAGACAGAGAGAGCGAGAGCGAGAGCGAGAGCGAGAGAGAGAGAGAGAGAGAGAGAGAGAGAGAGAGAGAGAGAAGCAAAAACAACTTTTACGTTATGTTGCGTAGCTCGTTTTCCCAGCACACTTCACACAGACCGACAAACTGACACACAGACTCACAATCTGAGCAATTGCTCCCTAGGTAAACCTTTATTGCACGTGCATGCAGAGATATACACACATATGGACACACTTGTGTTTTGTTGCTGTTCGGAGTCAGGTTTTGGGAAGCGTATGTATAAAATTAAAAAAGTCTGTAATCAAAATGTTGAGCTCTAAATGTTCCCCAATAAAACTAAGGCCTACGTTGGAGATCTTAAAGCAACACATAAGCCAAGCATGTTGTTAACGGACTTCTAATCATATAAATGTATAGATTTATGAAGAGAAAACTGTGACAGTTGTGAAGTATGCACAGTTTTAGTGCATGTTCCAACAATGGGAAGTTATGTGAGATGTGTACTGATAATACGCAGGTGAAGTACTAGAACGAGAGATGGCATTTTAACGTTTCCGGCAAAAAAGTCGGTGGTTGCTCTGGTGGAGGTAGTTCTGCTGTGGCTCAGTGAAAGGAGAACCTTGGGGAAACTTGTCGTTTCGATGCAAGACATAACCACCTTAAGAAATAGGGTGGACAGATTCATAGATAGCGCACTAAATGAGACACAGCCAGCTCGTAATAAAAGGAAAGGCCGAATCTTTGCCTCGTACACTTCCATAAAAGAAAATACTCTGGGAAATATTCTGTCCCTTCATATAAGACAAGTGGACAGTTGTACAAATTTGAGGTCCGTGTAAGACTTGACCCGCTTCTGGAGTCCACACAAAAGCCAAAAGGTGGAGGGAGAGAACTACTGCTCACGGTAAAAGCCTCACTTTTTCTCTCTGACAGGACGTCACTCCTCTTTAAAAAGCCTTTAAGTTCTTAGGTTTCCTCTGCTCGGGGTCATAATAGCTGCCACGGCACTCAATATTCGTAGGCATGTCACACCTTCTGAAATAACACCTGAGATGAAGCTTGAATGGAGCTGAAATGTGTCCGTACTCTTCCAGGACCCGATGTGGCACGGCTGTCTATGAACACACACCTCCCGCTTCCCGATGTAACGGAATTTCTAACTACCCCCGGCAAGCCCTTGTGCCTCCCTGGAAGGGCCTCGCCTCTTTATTTATTCGCTAAAAGGAAAAACTGCCATTGCGTATAGAGCTAGGCATTTTAAGTAGCGGCCACATCAGTCACTCAAACCACGCTTCTGAAAACACAAGACGTCTCTCGACAGCGTTACCTACAGTGCTGGCGAGTTTGGGTTTAAATCTGTCAACGCTGCCTAAGAAGTCAATTTTTAACCTGGAAATAATCACAGATTAAAATTGCTTACAGCTGAAGGTCCTCTTACACTGATTTAGGATCAGATAGTCCACGAGAAATCCTATAGTACATGTTTCAGATTACACAAATATGTTCTTACCCCCAAGGGTTTATCACTGGAGGGGACAAAGTTCCTTTTTCGGGATTTGTTTGGGTTCACTGTCTGCATTAGACAGTTCTGAATAGACAATTCTGAGCACCGTGAAGTACAAAATCAAATTAAATCAAATGAATTTGGGAGCTAAAGAATTTTATTTAATAGTTATTGAAAATTGCCATTAATTTAAAATATTGCAGTGTAACTTTATTACCAAAAAGTGTTTATTTTTTCTTGTTTTTAACACCACAGCTACCTTAACACCCTGCTGCCTATGCTTGAGTGTTAGGTCCTGTGTAAGGTTTGTATGAGTTGTATAAATGGCTTTTGATGCTACTTGTTGTGTATCTCATGCTTCGTTAGAGCTGACGAAATCCAACATCTGGCACTTGGCACCATGTGCTTGTTGCCGCTGCCAGAGCTCAGGTTAGAGCTGGCTTTGGCCTAGCGCTGAGGGATGCTGTGCGATATCCATTCACTCACTACACAGGTTTCTATGGCTGATTCCTAAAAGGTAAGAGAGTGTACATTTATGGCATTTGGCAGACGCCCTTATCCAGAGCGACTTACAGAAGTGCTTTGAAGTCTCTATAAATAAATACATCCTGATACTGGTTCACTAGGTCACGGACTAAGAATACCATCAGTCTAAAAACTCTGTTGAGGAGGTAATATAGTTACAAAAACACACAGACAACACAATTTATTTATTTTTTTAGTACTAAAGTGCTCATTTAAGTACTCTAGGAAGAGGTTGTTTGAAGACCGCCAGTGACTTAGCTGTTTGGACATCTAGGGGAAGTTTATTCCACCACCTAGGTGCCAGAACAGAGAACAGTCTTGATGCATGCCTTCCTTGTACCCTGAGAGATGGTGGGACCAGTCGAGCAGTTCTAGAGGATCGGAGGGAACGTGGTGCAGCGCTGGGTGTGATATGTGTTTTGAGGTAAGTGGAGTGTAGAAAGCTGCATCGCGGCACTGAGCTTGCCGTGGCCACTACGGCTTGTGCAGACTGTCACAGCACCTACACAAGACAAGGCTTCTAAAAGTGTGTAAATCCCAGCTGAGTGGTTTTCTAAGTGGTCTTGACAGATGCTAATCCCTTTACCGATGTTTGTTTTTCTTTTTTTCTTGCCCGGGTTATGTGGAGGGTGTTAAGAGTCATGCTGGCATGGTGACAGCAGGTGCTAATGTGACACAGGCAGCCGCCCTGTGGACCTCTGTGTGAGTGTGAGTGAATGTGAAGTATGTGGTTTAAACCTTAAACCAGTGCAGTCTGGGAATGGACTGACTTCTGAACGTGGTTTTAGGTGTGTGGGTGTAGGTCACGTCTCCTTCACTGGTACTGACACACAGAAGACATGCCTCCTTCACTGGGACTGACACAGAGGACACGCCTCCTTCACTGGGACTGATAGAGAAAAGACACGCCTCCTACACTGGGACTGATACAGAAAGGACACTCCTCCTACACCGGAACTGATACAGAAAGGACACGTCTCCTTCACCGGGACTGACACACAGAAGACACGACTCCTTCACCGGGACTGACACAGAGGACACGCCTCCTTCACTGCGACTGATAAAGAAGGACACGCCTCCTTCACTGGGACTGATAAAGAAAGGACACGCCTCCATCATGGGACTGATAAAGAAAGGACACGCCTCCTTCACCGGGACTGACAAAGAAAGGACACGCCTCCTTCACCGGGACTGACAAAGAAAGGACACGCCTCCTTCACCGGGACTGATAAAGAAAGGACACGCCTCCTTCACCGGGACTGATAAAGAAAGGACACGCCTCCTTCACCGGGACTGATAAAGAAAGGACACGCCTCCTTCACCGGGACTGATAAAGAAAGGACACGCCTCCTTCACCGGGACTGACAAAGAAAGGACACGCCTCCTTCACCGGGACTGACAAAGAAAGGACACGCCTCCTTCACCGGGACTGATAAAGAAAGGACACGCCTCCTTCACCGGGACTGATAAAGAAAGGACACGCCTCCTTCACCGGGACTGATAAAGAAAGGACACGCCTCCTTCACCGGGACTGATAAAGAAAGGACATGCCTCCTTCACTGGACTGATAAAGAAAGGACACGCCTCCTTCACCAGGACTGATAAAGAAAGGACACGCCTCCTTCACCAGGACTGATAAAGAAAGGACACGCCTCCTTCACTGGTTCTGATAAAGAAAGGACACGACTCCTTCACCGGGACTGATGTGTGTGTGTGTGTGTGTGTGTGTGTGTGTGTGTGTGTGTGTGTGTGTGTGTGTGTGTGTGTGTGTGTTCACTGTAAAACTTATGTTCATTGTGAGTGGGGTTTCCCCGCTCTGTAACAAGTCGGTGTTAAATGGCCAATGTGGCAGGGTGTGTGTGTGTGTGTGTGTGTGTGTGTGTGTGTGTGTGTGTGTGTGTGTGTGTGGTGTGTGTGCGTATGAGAAAGAAAGAACCAGGTTTCACTTGTGATCTAATATGTCAGACTGAGCAGCCTGTGAAACAGACAGCCTTTCCACTCACTTATTTTTAGAGGGATAATCGTAAAATGAAAAAGAGTCCAGATTTAAAGCTCGTTTAGGAAGCTTTCCATGAGCCTCTGCCAACCTATACGCTGTCCAAAGGAAACAACGGCACAAACGGCGGCCTTTTCACTTTTTCTCCGTGAAGACTTTTTCCCGAATCGAGCAAAATAATCGTAAAATACAGCGTGACATTTGCGCTGAAATAAAGAGGCTCGCTGAGGGATGAGGATAATGTCTTCCAGAGCGTGAACGCTGTCCGGAACCAGAAGCGTCCTCACACACTCGCGTGTACGACGTTTCTCCGAGGGTTGATTTAGTATCGATTGTTGCATATGTTCGGTCAGTAGAACTGGCAAAGCCATTCGGAGAGGAGTCTTGAGGATTATTAACCAAATACATAAAACATAAAGGTTAATATTTAGGTTCACATTTTGAGCAGCTATTTGATCAGATGTTGTATCAAATGTTTGGGGTTTTTTTTACTTTAAAAAAAAATAAAATCACCTGACTGCAACACTAGGATTGAAAACAAAAATGGCATTCCCGTCACGTTAGCATTACCGTAACGAGCAGTTGGAAAACCCAGCCATGTTGTTTCAACATGATATTTTCTGAAAAGTCTTGGAAGTGTGACATTATAAACAAGTCCCAAATAAAAATTCAATACGTGATATCAAATATAATCAATAGTACATTATACGTCTTTTAAACGTAAAAGTAAAAGAGGTAAGAAATTGGGAGGCTGTGGCTCAGGTGGTAGAGCGGGTTGTCCACTGATCCTAGGATTGGCGGTTCAATTCCCGGCCCACATGACTCCATGTGCCGAAGTGTCCTTGGGCAAGACACTGAACCCCAAGTTGCCCCCAATGGCAGGCAGGTGCCTTCCATGGTAGCTCTGCTGCCATTGGTGTGTGAATGTGTGCATGAGTGTGTGCGTGAATGGGTGAATGAGACACAGTGTAAAGCGCTTTGTGAACCACAAAAAGGTTGAAAAGCGCTATATAAGTGCAGACCATTTACCATAAGAAATAAAACACTTGGGGACGTGCTGTTATAGGAAAATAACACTGGTCTACAACCTAAATGCTTCCGGAATAAAAGTAGTGAAACTTTACCTAATATGGGTCACTAATAAAGAAAAATCGAGTCAAAAGTACTAATTGGATATAGTTTTTTTTACATACAGTATTGGGTCAAAATTTGAAATTCTATGCAAATTAACAAGAGAATGGCTACTGATTGAAAAGAAATGTTTGTCTCCGAGTTACCGGTTCTACCTCAAAACACTGTCTGCACATTAGAATACATTCATCTTGACCAGAATTTTGACAGAACGTGCTCTGTTGGACATATTCACAGTTATCCGTGTCTTGGAAGTGGACAAAATGCATGCACGTAGATACATTTCATGAGCGGTGGCACACACTGATCTGTGTGTCTCAAGTCACATGTAGCAGCTCGAAAAATTGTGAGTGCCTAATATTTCTATGGAACTGTCTCATATTTTTGACCCCAGGAAGCAGAGATGCCTCGAAACTGCGTAAACGATGCAGATAACTTCTGTTATATTTGTGGTGAGGTAACCTTTGTGTCACAAAAGCGCAGTATAACTGCAGTGGTAAAAAAGGCATACCACCTTTATTTTGGATGCAAAATAGGGGATCAGGACAAGAGTTGCGCCCCACGTTATTGTTGTAGCACGTGTGCAACTCAGTTGTTTTATGTGATGCTTTAGCTCGTTTTCTGTGATGTATTTAGTCACTTTAAGTCATAAGACATTTCTTGTTTAATCTTTGACAGGTTAGGATCTGGAAATTGAACACTTTTCAGAATATAAGTATTCTTTCTAATGTAAGATTTATGATACTGTTATAAAAATATGCATAAACCTATGTACATGTAATAAAACTTTTATCATTAAATATCTTGAAAACATAAGCCAAGCAGCAAATTTATCATTTGTTTTTCAATTCATCTTATCAAAGTATGTAGGATTTAGCAAATTTTATCTCTGAAGCAGGTAATTTCCAAAAATTTGTACACCAGTGTAATCAGCGATGTGCTGATGTGATGTAACTTGATGTGAAGTATAATTACTGTTGATTGTTTTCCTATAACAGCAAGTCCCAAAGACTTTTGCTCCTTTTATACCAGGGCAACTTCCTAAAACTAATAACAATTTATTATAAATCAAAGAACAACACGTACTTTTTATCCATTTGGAGTTACATGCTGTGTAATGTCTGCAAAACAAGTTAACTCCTGTTATCAAGCAGGTTATAGCCGCTATAAACAGTTGTTCCTTCACCAGCCTCTTGTTTTTTCTCTCTCTTTAAGTCGGAACACTTTATATCTCTGACTGTTACAAAGTGCTGAGACTCCTTACGAAAACGCTAAATAAACGTCTCCTCGTAGAAACAGTTACATTTTTTAGATCATTTTGTAATCCGTTCATGTGGAGCGACCACCATGTAGTAAAATCCCTGTGTAAGTTGTTACTATAGAAACGATAACGTGTTAACCAGTCCTTCCAGGATTTCGTGATTTTCGCGATCGTAGAAATGAACGCAAAATCAAGCAATCGCCGCAATATTCGGAGGAGCTTGTAATTTTTCAAAATCACCGCGGGTTTTCCGCAGATTTGGGCCACGTGACGTCATCACAACGCGCATTCAGCCAAAGCCCTCTTCGATTCACGCACGTCGAACATGAGTACAGCTAAAAGGTCTCATTCACCAGCAAACATCACTGTGAAAGATCGCAATTTCACCAGTTCATGTAGTTTTCCAAGAATTCAACAGTGCTGTGGTATAAGCTAATTTAGGTATAAGCTAAAATTTTATTAAGCTACATTTGTGAAACTCAAAGACCCTTTTACAATAAAAAAAAAGAAGTTCCTCAAATAAATGCAGTGTGACTGTGGAAATTTTACAAAAAATGAATTAGTTAATGTACAAATATACATTTTATAAAGAGGCTGTCGTTATTGGAGAAGTACTGATACCTGCAATTTATCATAACTACGCTATCATATCGTCTTATTACCCAGTCCTACTATAAACCTAGAACAGTGCTTATGTATACTGCTTATGTAGAGAAAAATAACACAGGCATAATAACAGGTATACAAAGTACATAAAAAGTGTGTGTGTGTGTGTGTGTGTATGTGTGTGTGTGTGTGTGTGTACCCGTGGGTGAACTGTAGGACACGGCCACGTCTCCTGTCAGGTCAGCTGGCGTGTAGTGTCCGTTCAGAAATGCTGAGAACGCCACGACTACCTGAGAGCCGTTCCCTGCAAACACAAGCATTAATTAGAAGGTGAAATGCAGAAACTGTGACTACGAATGTGTCCAAGATGACAAAACCAATACGTGAGTGACACGTGACTTACTTAAGCCTCACAATGTTTCATGAGATGAAATTCTCTCAGAAATATTTTACTACAATGCTGTATTCTTAAAAAAATAACACACAGACACACACAGAAACACAAACACACACACACGGAGTGAAAAGTCCAATTGGAAAAACCTGAGTGAGTGTTGAACATATGACAAGCGAGTGTTATTACATCATAAAATAGAGCCAATCAGGTTCTAATATGCAAATACTGGATTAACTGTGGTGTTTCTTATTTGCATATTCAGATCATTTGGATTCGGTCATGAGGGGAAAAGTGTAGGTGCTTATGTGCTTTTTTTTTTTGTTTGTTTTTTTTGTTTTGTTTTGTTTTGTTTTGTTTTGTGGAACCACCACCTTAAGCAGTTTATTAATGAATATAGAACAAATAGAAACTTTTTTCCCAAAAATGATCAAATGTAACCACGTTTTTTGTTAATACACATAAAAAATATAGTAATACTTTGACCATAAATGATTACACTTTCACGATTAATTAATTAATATAGAAAATAAATAAAAAATAGGGGGAAAAAATTGTGTAACTATACACAGTTTTATAAATTGTTAAGAACATATTTTCATTAATGTATCTAATTTCTTTTTTTGATTTTTGGATGTCCCCCCCACATTTTCTCCCTAATTTTTTAGTCTTGGCCAACTCCCCTATCTTACGACAGCTATTAACCTGGGTGGATGAACATGTACTCCCTCCATGACATGTGAAGCCAGCCAAACACGTATCGCAGCACGGCATAACACATTCGGCCACTATCGATATAAGGATCTAAGTGACGTGTTAAACATGATGTTTTAAACACAGGATCTCAAAAACATTGTAACAGGAAGAGAAAGAAGGGGAGGGGAGTTTGCATTTTCATCCACTAACTCCATGAGTAGTGGGGGGTAAATAAGATGGTGATAAAGAGAAGAAGATTGGAGGTACTGTCTGTTTTTATAAGAAAGTGTGTCTCTGTTCAAATCTCTCCCGCGCACACACACACACACACACACACACACACACACACACACACACACACACACACACACACACACACACGGTTATCCCGAGGGCCCCGCCCCGCCTGGTGTGCGTTAGCTCGTGAGTTAACGAGCCGTGTGTTAGGGGCCAGCACAGGTGAGCGAGCTGCAGCTATGTCCCAGGATTCCTGAGAACCGCCGAGGGATTAAGTGCTCTACCAGCCTGCGCCTTACTCTTTTTAAAAAATTTTTTTTATGTCTTTCCTTCTTCTCAGCCCTCCATTCCTTTCTCGCCCTTAAGGCAAGACAATACAAGTAGAAACCACAATTTTGTTCACTTCGATTTATCTTCGGATTATTTACTAAATCTTTACCATTCCTTTTCTTAAACTGTAGCAATAAAAATAAACAAAAAAAAAATTACTGTTATCATTGTTTGTTTTTTTCCCCCACTGGTAACCACCTCATTATCTGAAACGTAGCAAGTGTAAGAAGGCGAAAGGCTCCGCCCACCTGGCACAATCAGGTCACGTCATGTCACGTCACATTCCTGAGAAGCTTTTTTCATGATAAATGTGTCACTTTAACTGTCATTATGATATACAATTTCCTTTTTAAACCTTTTAACCCACAAATGACTAGACTGGAAACCCATCAAATCACATTTTTTAAGCCGTTTCCTCAAAATCATTTGTATTTGTGTATTTGTGCTCAAGAGTTCATCAAATACAGATATGTCTTTATTTTTTGCCTTTAATAAAGTGAGATATTTCTCTCTCTCTCTCTCTCTCTCTCTCTTTCTCTCTCTCTCTCTCTCTCTACATTTTCATGCATCTCGAGCCCTGAGACCGGTTTTTCATCCTGACATCTCTCTGTTTTTCTCTCCACCACCACCCCCTTTCAATCTGTCTGCAAGGGCAAGCTTTTAACCTCTCCATACCAGGGACCATGGACAAACACACGACCCCTCCAACACCAACAACACTCGCGCTTCACTCCCACACCATTAGCGGCGGCTAGAAAAGGAAAGCGCAACAAGACGGAGAAAGGAGGAAGAAATAACTCTGGATCTCAGAGTGCCTTCAGGGGTTCTGAGTAAACTACAGGGCATCTCAGGCGACCTCTCTTGATCCTGGGCGACCTGGCCGGCCCTCCCTTGGGACGCTCTCTTGAGAGGGGTCATGGCCGAGCTGATACGCACTTCACGCTCCGCACAAAGGGAGCACTTAAGGAAGGCATTCCCTGGTGGACTTCTTCATCGGGGTGGATTTGACGTTTTGGGTTTTGCGTTTAGGAGTGTGTGTGTGTGTGTGTGTGTGTGTGTGGGGTCGCTTTTGGCTGATGGGGAAATGGCAACCTCTGACCCACGGGGTGTGTAAAAGCAGTGGCTACATGCCCCCTGAGCACTTAGGATCAGTTTAGACTGGTGTCTCGTGATGTAGTGAAGTGTCAGATATAATGAGAGGGGGTCAAAATCGCGAGTAACTTAATAAGTCATCAAAATAGCCAGCGGATTTACAACTGATAATTTCACAGTAACCTCATTCACAGCTTTTGCTTCAACCATATTAAAGTATTAAAGTCCCCATGAAATCAAAATTGAAATTTTGTAGCTTTTAGTATGAATGTGTTACATTTAAGGTTATCTATAAGCTAGTGTGCTCCAAACAATGACAAAATTCGCATTTCAGCATTTTGCGATCGCAGAAATTAACGCAAAATCAAGGAAACTCCGCAAAAGTCGGACCAGCCTGCGGTTTTTCAAAATTACTGCAGATTTTCTGCAGATTTGGGCCAAGACATGTCATGTGACGTCATCACGATGCGCGTTCAAAATCAAGCATTTTTGGCTGCAACAATCACAAAAAAACTAATCATTAATAGTGGCTTATACAGTACTGTGCAAAAGTTTTAGACACATGCAAAGAACTGCTGTAGACCAAAGATGCCTTCAAAATAATGAAATTAAATTTTTCTACATTTAAAAAAAAAAATACAGTAAAGAGCAGTGACCAGTAGTAAATGAAACAAAGTCAATATTTGGTGTGACAAAAAAATTTAAATAAAAATAGGTACAATTAGTGCAGTTTTATAAGGAAATGATCTGGTAAGTTTTATTGAGCATCTTGCAGAACCAGACACAGTTCTTCTGGAGACTTTGACTTTCGCACTCGCTTCTTATTTTTGCAGCAAAACCCAGCAGCCTTCATTGTGTTTTTTGTCTGAAAAGTGTCTCTTACATAATATGCTGCTTTATTTAATGACGTTTTTCTGTAACATTTAATTTTGTGCTAGAAAACTAATGTTTGGGAATCTAAAATGTTTTTTGTACTGACTCGATAATGTAGACGTCATAAAATAAAAAATCTATAACAAAGTTTGTACTAAAAAAAATAGGGTGCTGAAAACTTTTGCACAGTACTGTATATACCAATTTATCATCTCTGTGTATACACACATTTTGAGATTGAGAATTCAGCCAATTTAGTTACCTTTTCTGTTTATATTCAAGCTGTTTTTGTTGCCATCTGTGGACAACTTTACTATAAAAACAAATCTGGTCCATTCATTTTTTATTATTTTTTTTTTTTACCTGTCGAGCTTAATTAAAACATCAGTATTACCTGGATTCTCAGCTAAAGTTCCATTCAGCTCCTGTAAGTCCTGGACGAAAAGTTCTGGCATCAGGGATTGAGTTTAGATTAAGCGGCTTGACGGTTTGAGGGCTGTGTGTCACGATTTAGGCACCTGGGTTCAAATACAGCTTTCAAACACTCAAAAACATTTACTAAAATCAGAAAAAAAAATTGAGTATGACAACACCCGAAACTCTGGTACTATTAGACCTGCCAATCTAGGGAGGGCTGGCATGAAGTATGAAGTTTCTGAATAGCCTCTCAGTCAGTTTGCATGGCACCAAAAAAAAAAAAAAAAAAAAAAAAAAAACCTGATAGATTTATAAACTGGTTACTTGTTTTTATCTCCATTGCAAAACTATAGAAGCAGACACCTCAGACTTATTATTAAACATGTCTTAGCTGATCGATTACATAACCCGTTCCTTTACAGGTTAATCAACGTGATTTGTTTAGGAAAGAAAATATCTGTAGTCATCGAGCAGAAATGTCAAATCGAGAATGTTATACACTGAAACACTGCGTTGTTATTGTATGTATTGTATGGTTACACCCTTATTATAGCTGAAAGTGAGAAAGTAGGAATAAAAAACCACAAAAGAGTGAAAACAAAGAAGCCTCTGTGTGTGTGTGTGTGTGTGTGTGTGTGTGTGTGTGTGTGTGTGTGTGTGTGTGTGTGTGTGAGAGTGAGTGTGTGTATCACAAGGAATCATAGCATCTATGAGTCACATGAGCTGGAATAACAATACAATACAAAAAAAATCTTCTTAGGGCGTTTTCACAATTGGCCCAAATTCTCGATATGCCCATGATCGATTCTGGACTCGTTTGCTGGAGGGTGTCATCATCATCGTCATCATCGTCGTTATCATCGCAAGAAATTCTTTCCGAACCCACAGATCAATTGTGTCATATTTATAAGTCACTTATGCAAAAATCAGGAGACAGTAGGGTCTTTACGGACATCCTCATGGAGACCCCACAAGGTCGAAACAGTCAAATATTCCTGTCCTTGTGGGGACATTTGCCTATACACACTCAGTCCGGAGAGAAGGATACAGTAAGAGTGTGAGAGATAGATGCGACGGATAAAAACTATAAAACCGGGATTAGGCTACTGTTCCTCTTCGATATATACTATACACACACACACACACACACACACACACACACACACATATATATATATATATATATATATATATATATATATATATATATATATATATATATATATATATATATATATATATATATATATATATATATATATATATATATATATATATATATATATATATATATATATATATATATATATAGTGGGTATAGAAAATAATCACCCCCCTTTAAAATAATCACATTTTGTTGCTTTTCAGCCTAAAATGAAAACAGACACAGTTTTTGTTTTAACCAGCTGTATTACTCAGTGCAACTTATAACATCCAAGTGAAAGATATAACACCAACATGTCAGAAAAAGTTGGAAATAGGATCACCCCCCTCCTAAAAATGACTTGTAAACTCAATCAGGTGTAGCTAATCACCTTCTCAATGGCACACAAAGCCATTTCACTTTCAACTGTGATCAGCTGTGGTTACTTTGATTAGCTCAACATGAAAAGAGCTTTCATGAAGCATTTTGTAGTGCAACTGAAGCAAGCAATCAACTATGGGTGGCAAGGCACTGTCAAAAGATCTCCGGGATAAAGTTGTGGACAGGCACAAGTCAGGAGATGGATACAAAAAAAATTCAAAGGCTTTATCAATGCCTAGAAGCAGAGTGAAGTCTATTATTAAGAAGTGGAAGTTATTTGGTACAACACAGACCCTCCCTGGATCAGGACATCACTCCAAACTGGATGAAAGAGCCAGGAGGAAACTGGTCAAAGAGGCTACCAAGAGGCCTACAGCAACTCTGAAGCAGTTGCAGGAATTTATGACAAAGAGTGGTCATTGTGTGCATGTGACAACAATATCACAAATTCTCCACAAATGTGGCTTGTATGGGAGGGTTGCAAGAAAAAAGCCACCCACGACTGAGCTTTGCCAAAACGTACCTTTGAAGATTCTGAGGCCACATGGAAAAAGGTGTTATGGTCAGATGAGACAAAAATTGAATTATTTGGCCAAACGATATGTCTGGCGGAAATCCAATACAGCTCACCATCCAAATAACACCATTCCTACAGTAAAGCATGGATGAGGTAATATCCTGTTATGGGGGTGTTTCTCTGCAGCAGAGACTGGAGCACTTGTCAGGATAGAAAGAAAACGGATGGGGCAAAATACCGTCAAATTCTTGAGGAATATCTGCTGCCCTCTGCCAGAAAGTTGTCAATGGGAAGAAGGTTTACCTTCCAACATGACAATGACCCTAAGCACACAGCAAAACTGACCACACAGTGGTTGAAGGAGAAAAAAGTGAATGTCCTTGCATGGCCTAGTCAGAGCCCAAACTTAAACACCATTGAAAATCTGTGGAATGACTTGAAGTCTGTGGACTGCAGTCCACAAAAGGTCACCATCAAATTTAACTGAACTTGAGCAGTTCTGCAAAGAAGAGTGGGCAAATATTGCAAAGTCTAGATGTGCAAAGTTAGTAGAGACATATCCCAACAGACTAAAGGCTGTAATTTTAAACAGTCAGGTTTCCATGAAAATGAACAGTGATGCTGTGCTGAGTCACTGCCAAGAAGAGTTAACATCACCTGACCTTAGAATTCAGCATATGACCCCAAACCTTTCTCTGTCTGTATGTACATCGACAGTTTTGGCACACACATCTTCAAACCAAAAGTGTTTCTCAAAGACCCCGTTGACTTTTGACTCCGACACACGAGATGAAGAAATCGATGAAGGAAAGTCTCGCTCGGAAGTTCAGAACACGAGACGAGGGAGTTAACGTTCTCTGTCTCTTCAAATGGCGGAACTGATATTTAACCGAGCCGGCGCTGTTTGCCAGGAGTCACGGCACGAGAGAGCCGGTACACTTGCCTTAACATTTGAGATAAAGATCAAGAGGCATGAAAGGCGGCTTGTTCAGATTAACGCCTGAAGGACTTATCCAGTGTGTGTTTGCAAACGGATGAATGGTATGTGTGTGTTGAGCAATTCTCACACCTTGTGTATATAAAGTCTGAGGAAAACCATGAAGATAAGCAGGAATATGAAGAGTGGCGGCCAAAAGAAGCCTCTGAATTGTCAAGCAAGTGAAAGTGGGTGTGCATTTCAAACTTCCTCAACCGCTGCCAGGTTCTAATGGCTCAGCCCGGTACGCTGGCCTGGCGGATAACATTTTAGGGTGGGGAGAAACCCTAGACGATGCTGCTGGAGTGAAAAGTGTGTGTGCTACGCACTGGTCAGGTTTGGCATCTCTTTACCCAATCAAACATTTACTTTGGATTGTCTTTGTACTACAGCTACAGCTTAATCAGCCCCTTTTCTACATATCCCCCCTTTCAAGCAACCTTAGCATAATCGTAAATCTTTTTATACCACAGTGCTGCTAAATTCTCTATTCTGATTAGTCAGAAGGTGTTGATTAATTTTCTATAACAGCAACTCCTACAATAGTTCTTGCTGCAAGGTTTATATTAATGCGCTCATTCTAATATGTTATTATTTCACTTACACCACAAGGAATTTGTGAACCATAACAGTTTTTAATTCATTACAGAATCACGTTGTACTTTTTATCCATTTATAGTTACATTTAATGCTGTGGAACATCCGCAAAAACAAGTCAGCTCCTGTTTTAAACAGAAGCTTCCTCTCACAATCGTTCCCTCACCAGCCTCCAGAAGTTAAAAATGCAGCTTGTCATGTTACCAAGAAACCGGAAAAAGCGCAAAGACTAAAAGAAAAGTTCAACTTACAGCCTTACCTCTGACTGTTACAAACCACTAACACTGGAGACTCCTTCCATAAATAGCAAATAAATATCTCTGTACACAAAACTTCTCCATATCAACAATTACTCAGGTTTCTGTCAAGCGTCTGACGTAAGTCCCTGTGTATAAGTCCCTGTGTAAGTTGTTACTAGAGAAACAATAATGTTTAAACCTTTCTCGCAGTACACTGGGGTACATCAATCACCTTATCAGACATTTTCAATCAGTATAAATGAATTATTGTATCACCACAAGTCTGTTATAAGATTAGTCAGGACACTGTTGGGTTTCTGTGTGTAGAGTATCATGGCTCTGTGTTTAGCTGCTGGTGAGCATGGCGATGGGAAAGGGGAGGGGAGGGATGTGAGCCCCCTGCTGGGCAAACAATTCACACCTCTCCACAATAACCTTGGTACAGGGATAAAACGGACAGCACAACTAAAGTTGTTTTGATAGTAAAACACCGTATACAACTGCCACAATAAAATTATAACATTTAAACCTAGTTGGCTACGTTAAAAAAAAGAAATACTTTTTTATTTGAAAAACTACAACTACTTAAAGTAGTGAAACCTGTGAAATTTTGTCAACACCTTCTGACCAGTCAGAATCGAGAATTCAACAGTGCAGTGTTATAAAAAGCTATAATAAACAGTCAGCGTCTTAGTAGTGGCCTCAGTAGTGGCCTTTTGAATCCTACTATATATTAACACGATGACACAGTGATACATGATGATGAAATTAACGAAGAGCTTTCAATTTAATCATTCTCCTTCAAACATCCATGCTCCTCTGACATCATCACTCTTGATCATTAGGCCAAAGAAACATCAGCCTTTGACCTGCACTCTTGATCAAAGCATTCAGGCAGACTTCCTGTTGCTCTGTGTGTGTGTGTGTGTGTGTGTGTGTGTGTGTTTGTGTGTGTGTGTGCGCGTGTGCACATACGTTTGGCTGTTTTCGATGCCGAGTCCTGACTAAAGTCCACACTTGCGCACACAAAGAGAGGATGTAACCTGCTAATCTGTCTCCTAGCTGCTAGCCTTTGAACTGTCAGATCTGTTACAGTGCTGATAATAAGCATCTGCGAGCCTCTCCGGACACTCACGCCAAACAAATGAGAGAGGAGATAAAGAGCGAGAGATGACGTTTATCGAGAGCGGGTCCACCTCCATCACAACACCACGGAGTGGAACAACTCGGCACTGACGTGTTCACCTGTTTTACTTGGATCAGGATGTTTTTTTTTTTCCCCCAAGCTTTGAGGCTGACTGTCAATTACACTCATTTCTTTTTTAAACCTAGCGGACATTTTAAATGCTGTACGTCAGTTTACCAAAACCGGTCATACATCATACATGTCACGGAAATGCAAAAAGTAACAGGAATGGAATGGAGAGACGGGCGAACGTACCCAAAGAGTCTAATGCAAACTGGTCCTGAGTGACAGCCAGAGGTGGCTGAACACACACACTCATCTTCGCGCTCTGGACAGCAAAGCGGCTGCTCACTTTAATCTGGGAAAAGCACAGAGGAAAATTCAATTATAATATATATTTCAGAGTAAACTTTACACTAGGCATGTGCTCAAAATGTGTTATGTAAGGATTAAAACATTCAGGGCTGTGCTGTTATAGGAAAATAATCAACAACTGTGTGGTGTGATAAAGCGGAGTTACTGTTACCACCCTGAAGTTGATTACTTTCCAATAACAGCATGTCCCAAAGTGCTGAGGAAGTTATTCCTCTTATACCGAAGGAATCTCGAATCAATTACAATTTTTTATTCATTTAAGAATAACACATCATACTTTTTATCGATTTAAAGTTACATTTAATGTTGTGGAACATCTGCTAAACAATAAAAAAAGCTATAAACAGTGGCTCCTTCACCAAAATGCACCTTGTCATGTTACTGAGAAACCTTAGTTACAGCTTTACCTCTGAAAAAAGCTGACACTATTTTTGGAGACTCCTTATAAAATGTTTTTAAAAAAATCATCTGCCACCAATAGCTGGTGTGTGGTGGGCGTTCTGGCGCACTGTGGCTGCCGTCGCATCATCCAGGTGGATGCTTCACACTGGTGGTGGTTGAGGAGATTTCCCCCACATACTATGCAAAGCGCATTGAGTGTCTAGAAAAGCGCTATATAAATGTAACAGATTAAATGAATCTCCTCATCCTCTCATCACTTCATCAACGATTAGACATTTTTACTCTATTTATGTGGAACATCTGCCATACAAGCCTGTGTAAGGTGTTACTATAGAAACAATATCATATTAGAACGAGTACTTTAATGTCAGAGCCGTAATAGAAAATTAATCAACATCTTCAGACCAATCAGAATCGAGAATTCAGGTGACTGTCTCATTCAAAAATCCCTATGTATGAGGAAGCAAGAACATTGTGTATATGTTTATGTTTGTACCTTGACTGTAACAGAAGGGACAGCAATGCCGTTGATCTCCGGGATAAGGGCCTGCTGTGGAGAAAAGAACAGAAAAAGATTGCCCATGTAACGTGTACACCGATCAGCCATAACATTAAAACCACTGATAGGTAAAGTGAATAACAATGATTATCTCATTACAGTGGCATCTGTCAAGGGGTGGGATATATTAGGCAGAAAGTGAACAGTCAGTTCTCAAAGTTGATGTGTTGGAAGCAGGAAAAATGGGCAAGCGTAAAAATCTGAGCCACTTTGACAAGGGCCAAATTGTGATGGCTAGACGACTGGGTCAGAGCGTCTCCAAAACGGCAGGTGTTGTGGGGTGTTCCTGGTATGAAATGGTTAGTACTTAACAAAGGGGTCCAAGGATGACCCCAAGGGGGTCCAAGGGTGGCCCATGCTGACCCCTGTCCACTGGTGAAAGCACCTACAATGGGCACGTGAGCATCAGAACCTGACCATGGAGCAATGGGAAAAAGGTGGACTCTTTTAGATCAAGTGGCGGGGTGATGGGTCTGTGTGCGTCACTTACCTGGGGAAGAGATGGCACCAGGATGCACTATGGGAAGAAGGCAAGCCGGCAGAGGCAGTGTGATGCTCTGGGCAATGTTTTGCTGGGAAACCTTGGGCCCTGGCACTCATGTGGATGTTACTTTGACACGTACCACCTACCTAAACATTGTTGCAGACCATGTACACCCCTTCATGGCAACGGTATTCCCTAATAGCAGTGGCCTCTTTCAGCAGGATAATGCTCTCTGCCACACTGCAAAAAAATGTTCAGGAATGGTTTGAGGAACATGACAAAGAGTTCAAGGTGTTGACTCGGCCTCCAGATTCCTCAGATCTCAATCCGATCGAGCATCTATGGGATTTGCTGGACAAACATATCCAATCCATGGAGGCCCCACCTCGCAACTTACAGGACTTAAAGAATCTGCTGCTAAAGTCTTGGTGCCAGATACCACAGCACACCTTCAGAGCTCTTGTGGAGTCCATGCCTCGACAAGTCACAGCTGTTTTGGTGGCACAAGGGGGATCTACACAATATTAGGCAGGTGGTTTTAATGTTATGGTTGATCGATGTATGTATCTATCATTACGGTAGCAGAACTTACGCATCAACAGCAGAAACCACCATCAACCTTCATTACAGGGATAATTTACACTTGGGGTCAGGATATGATGGTGAAAAAAAACACCACATCCAAAACTTGTTGCCATTTTCAAATTAAATTTTAAAAGCTGGCTCGACTTTGTGGCTTCCCTCAGCTATGAGAGAATTGGAAAATCCGATTTAGGTAAAAATATTGGCTTTGTAATGTGAATGGTGACTAAGAGAGGTCATATGTCTATGTCTACATCATGTATATATGAAGTGACAGGTACCGAGACATCATCCAGGTTGGTGGAGACAATAGCAGTCACTGTCAGGTCATCCTCTGCTTCAGCTTTGGGGATGATGTCTAAGAAAAATAGGGGAGAGAGAAAAGATAACACTGATGTATGTTATATTTTGATTAGATGTACTCTGATGTAACTATGCATCAGCCAAAGAGAGATGCTTTAAGGTGGAGCAGTGAAACAGAGTCCTGTCTGGAAGGTCATACACGACGCCAAACACGAACTGAAATCTTTCTTGCTTTTCGCATTGAAACGTCTTTTTAGTTTTGAAATATGCTGGGCTGAATGAAGACAGCGCTACAATTCCACATTCAAAACAAAGTACTAAACATCTAAAAACATGCAGAATTCATTACAAGATACTCGGAAAAAAGTCCCATGAGTAAGCTCATCCTGAGGATCTGTGACCTTCAACTTTTTCGGGTCATTAGAAATGCCAAAGAGCCTTGGGCAGCTGTACATTTCAGGAGAAAAGATTACAGAAAACAAAGCCTACAACATTGGCAACATTTCTAACCGAGAAAAACCTTGACAATGTGCAGACTCAGTGAGTAAAGCCAGGCTGCTGAAAACGTCTTCAAGTATGATTCAGTTAAGAAGAGTTTAACAGAAGGGGGAAAAAAAAAACTTTTGCAGATTCAGAGAGATCCAACGTCCTCCAACTCAACAGCTGCTTCTTTATCATCAGATGTTTATCTTCCAGAAAGCACCAGGCACTACCATGCACACGCCCAGCCCCAAACCCTGCAGCCCAGATTTACACTGTAAAGACTTTCCCTGCTGCTTCCTAACACAGCGAATGTCCATTTCAGCCTCATAAAACAGGAGAGAGAATTTCTTTCACCCTCCCTTCCCCAAAAGGACACAAAGGCTCTGTTCTGTAACACAAAAGGCTTCCAGTCTCCTGCACCACCAAGGGTTAACTCAGGTCAGGATGAGGCCTTGAATCAGGCTTTGTTATTAGAGAAAACATTGGTGTTTAATGCTTGCTAAGGTTTCATGATTGGTGTTAGTACGACGATGCACAAAAAGCTGCTCTTAATTCCGAGACCGCAACAACAAGGTCAAATCTCTCCAACACACACCAGTGGGAAAATATTTGCCTGGTCTCTTACACCTGTTAGACTGTTTTAAAAGTGTCCAGAATGTCTTTTCTGATACACACCGAGTTATTTGGGTTGTCAGTGCTTTCCCTGAACCGTTCAGCCAAATGACAGTAGAACACCGCTCTGTCAACAGAACATTGGTTTGTTTTCTTGTGACAGACGTATAATTGTCCTACCCTGGTTCCTGGTGGTTTCACGGATGACCTTCTGGAGAGCCTTCATCTCAGCGTCCACCTCGTCGTAGTTGACCTCCCGGGAGTCCACCTTTGGTGCGGTGAAGAAGGAGGGATCTGTGCCCATGTAGGAGCACTGCAGATGACCTTCAGAGCTCAGGGTCACCACTAGGCCCTTGAGATCCCTAAGAAGCACCATGAAGAACATATCCTGACATTTGATTTGAGGTTTAACACTAGGAAAAAACAAAGCAGCAAGCAACCATTACATTTCAAAAAAGTGACAAATACTAATTAGGGATGCATCGATATTATCGCCGATCTACCGTTTGCTATCCTGTAGCAAATGGTAAAGATTGGAACTGGATTGGAGCTTAATTCCTTAATTTTCAGAACTGGAGTTTTGCAAACTGCAGTCATTGACAACAAGGTATTTAGACTCAATGAGAACAGAAACATACTTTACATAGGTCCTTGCTGATGTAAAACAAAATACATGCTTCTCCAATGCATCTCTACTCGAGCCAAGGTAACTAATACAGCTAGCTAATGTACTTTATTAAAAATCTAGCCAGTGTGGGTTCCCAAGTAACAGAAAAGTGTTTGCACTATCGACAGGAGACCGCGAGTTTGAAACCTGACAATGTGACAGCCATCTGTGGCCTTGCTTTTTAAAATGTGGTTTCAGTTTTCATGTCACCAACTCATGCTTCATATTTACAGTCCCAATAGTTTTTCCATCCATCTCTCCATTTTCTGTACCATTTATTAAGCCTACAACGCATGTCTTTGGACTGGAGGAGGAAACCGGAGTACTGAGATGAAACCCCCGGAGGGTGGATGTGGATGTGGGAATCGAACCCCCCAACCCCAGAGGTGCGAGCAAACATGCTAACCACTAAGCCACCGTGCCACCCCCCATATTAGTTTTTAACATTTTTAATTTTTATTTTTGTAAATGATATTGGTAAAGAGAGACAGAACAAAACAAGATGCTGTGGGCCTGGAGACATGGACAATGCGAGCTTCTCCAGAGAAAGAGGTGTGAGGTTCGTTGAGGACATATCTGTCTTTTTCAGCATGTGCAAGCGTGTCAGAGGGTTCAGAGGTTCGGATCTCAGAGCTGTGTAAGTAAAACAGGGGCAGACTGTGTGAGTAACCAGCACAGCTCTGTACAGGTCTGAGATCAGCAGTAATGCTAACTGGAAGCAGATGTGTTCCGTGGGCAGTTAGGTTATAAGAAGCAATAACTCTGGTTGAGGGAGATCCAGCACAGCGGCTGCACCTGCAAAGGGAGGTGCAAATCTGCCTTTTTGTTAATAAAACTCTAAAACCCATGCCAGATTTCTGTGGTTGTCCAGCATCCTGTATTTTCTGCCAAATAGCTCACGCTTCCAACTAACAGCAGTGACCTTCACCCAAGTCTTAACCTCTGATGGTCACAGCTGACCTGATGCTCTTACTGACCATGTCCCAGATGACCCAGCTGATATCTTCAACCATGACTTTAGGCTGTTTTTTGCCAAGTAAATACAGTTCCCTGGAGCGCTTGTGAGGATTTTATGAAACCGAGTTTTCACGGTACATGAAACGATCAGCGTCCTGGAGCGACTTGCGGATACAAACATAACAGGAAAGGAATCTGACGGCCATATGTGAAAAACGCGGGACGACCCCGAGGTCCCTGGCGTCTTGTTTGATACGAGATTGCCTAGCTTTTCCGAGCAGAATTTCAAACCAAAACAAACAAGCACACTCACAGTAAAGTTCACTGCTTCTCCCCCTACCTGAGCGTCCTCAATCACATTTCATAGGATTTTTGGGGACGAGCAGTGACAATAAACATGGATGCACATGGCAGCATTCAGCATTCACTACTTGCGATATCTAAAGCTTGCAAAATTACAAAACCAGGAAATGATTCTTGGAATTCTCCAGTAACAAAAACAAACTGCTTCTCAAATTTTTGGCATAAAACAAGGTGCAATAAACAAAACCTGAACTGAAGATTTAGGTCATTTTGCATCTTTTCCCCATTTCTCTTGACACATTGGTGTAAACTCTATAATTCTGCCACCAATCATAATTTTACAGGAAAACACCAGCATTTTCCAGTCTTATCTCTATCTATCATGTTTAGTACATGTGCTGTTACCATGGTCAATAACTTCTACACATTTCACTGCACTGAGAAAAGACAAAGTTGCTTAAAATGGAAGTTTAAGGGCAGCTGGTCAGTTCTGTCAGTAATTTTGGGTGGACAGCAGGGACAGTAAACATGGATATACACCACGGCATTCAAAATTCCCTATGTATCATAGCAAAGCTTGTGAAATTACAAAACCAAAAACTGATTCTGTTTTGAACATCATATTTCAATAAATAAACAAACCGTTTCTCAAATCACAGGCAACCTGCCTCATCCCGTCTCAGTGTTTCTAGTATAGGCTTTTGGTCCACAGTAAGTAAGAGGTTACAGAAAGAGGGAAAGAAGAATGGAAGAAGGAAACAAGGAAGGAAGGAAGCAGGGACTCAAGTAAAGAAGTAGTGAAGGAAGAAAAGCAAGGAAGCAATGAAGGATGGAAGGAAGGAAGGGAAAAAGGAAGGACCAAATCAAGGAAGGAAGGAAGGAAGGAAGGAAGAAGGACCAAACCAAGGAATGAAGGAAGAAAGAACAGAAGGTCCAAATCAAGGAAGGAAGGAAGCAAAGAAGCAATGTAAAAGGAAGGAATAATGAAAGGGTGGAAGAAATTATGAAAAGAAACAAGGAAGGAAAGAAGGATGGTGAATGAATGAATGGAAGAATGGAAGGAATGTAAGAAAGTAAGATAGGATGAAAGGAAGCAAGCAAGTAAGGTAAAATGGAAGCAAGGAAGGAAAAAACAAAGCAAATAAGGAAGGAAGGAAGGAAGCAAGCAAGCAAACAAGAATGGAAAGAAGAAAGCATGGAAGGAAGGATGGATGGAAGGAAGCAAGGAAAGAAGGAAGAAAGGTGAAAAGGAAGAAAGCGCAGAAGTAACAAAGCAAGGAAACTGGGAAGAAAGGAAGGAAGCTAGGAATAAAGTGAAAAAGGAATAAAACAAGCAAACAAACAATTATATCGTTTCACCTGATGGTTCTTGGAAACTACAGGAAAATGTTAAATAAGCAGAAGTACATTTTTACAGTAATGTAAAGGTAATTCCGCTTCCTTGCACGGTACTGTACTGTAGTGCTGGAAAGCTGAACAGAACTCCATAAGAACATCTGTAGAAAGACTTTCTACATCGTAAGAGATAATCATATAATCTGACATGAAAATGTGAACAGATTTCGGCCATTTTATTGGGATCATCCCGTACAGTGTTAGAAGTACTGATCTTAAAAGAGCTCTGTAACCCCACAGTGTAAAGCGCACTGGCTTTATTTATCACTTTCCTCCTGGTTTGAAGAGATCATTTAAGCCTTGCTTTGGCTGTAATATGCTACTTGTTCATTTCTTGATTAGACTAGACGGTGCACAAAACATGTACAGATCCTGAGATTTTTGAACCCTTTTCCTGGTCTGTTCTTTTTCAGAAATTTTATGTTCCATGATCTTTAGTTCTCGACGACTCTGTTCATTGTCTGAATGAGAAATCTGGCAGACGTAGCTGAATCCTAAAAACTGCTGTCAGCATAGAGGATACTCGACTAATCAGAATTCTTCAGTTCAAACAAGTTATAGGTTGTAAATAAAAATAGGTTGCATTTATTATTTTGCGATTTTACCACAGCACTAATGCTCTTTGAAGTCGTTTGTAGTAATTCTTGATAAGCAGATATGAGATTAGCTCTCTATGGGGAGATGTTCTTTTTATACCAGCACTTTAAACCAGTTGGGCGGTAATTGCGGCATGCATTTCCCTTCATCTAACTTTAACTTGTATATGTGTGTAACGTAGGTACTGGAGAGAGAGAGTGAGAGAGTGTGTGTGTGTGTGTGTGTGTGTGTGTGTGTGTGTGTGTGTGTGTGTGTGTGTTCCTATAGTGCACACTGGTTGTGTGGGATCTGTGTTTTGCTTTGCTGAACAGTGCGATTGCTGTGGGCAGGTCAGTGTAGGGGACTCTGCGAGCTGGGTGGTAAAACACTCCAGCTGTGGAGCTAAAGTACAGAAAACATACACCAACCGGTTCAGGACACACTCCAAACCCCACTGCTCACACACCATGCTTAGAACTAGAAGAATGGCAGCAATGGGTGTAACAAAACCTTAACACTGACTAATGAATTTGCTTTGAAGGCTAAAACTTATTCCTCTTAAAAAAAAAAAGTGCTCAGAGGTAAAACTGATAAAGCAACGTCTTCAAGACAGGGAAGTTTATCCTGTCCGATTTCTCGGTAATGTGAGAAGCTGACAGTTTTGGGGTTTTTTTTTTGTTGTATTTTTAACTTCAAGAGAGAGAGAAAACTGAAGCTGGTGAGGGAATGACTGTTTATGTCTGCTATAATTTAAGTGATAACACTTGGTTTACATTTGTTCTACAACAATAAATGTAACTATAAACGAATACAAAGTATGATGTGTTACCCATTAATAAATTGAAAATTATGGTATAAGAGGAATACAATTTGGCAAGGAAGAAAGCAATGAAGGAAGAAATGTAAAATGGAAGATAGGAAGGAAGGATGGAAGCAAAGATGGAAGAATGGATGCAGGGATGGAAGGAAGGAAGGAAGGAAGGAAGGAAGGAAGGAAGGAAGGAAGGAAGGAGAACCAAATCAAGGAAGGAAGGAAGGAAGGAAGGAAGGAAGGAAGGAAGGAAGGAAGGAAGAACAGAAGGACCAAATCAAGGAAGGAAGAAAGGAAGCAAGCAAGCAAGAAAGGATGGAAGGGAGCAAGGAAGCACTGTAAAAGGAAGAAAGTGAGAAAGAATGAAAGAAATCAAGGAAAAAAGGAAAGAAGGAAGGAAGGAAGGAAGGAGGGACAAAAGGTGAAAAGGGAGAATGGAAGGGATAGAGGAAGGAAGGACCAAATCAAGGAAGTAAATAAGTAAGGAAGGAAGGAAGGATGGAAGCAAGGACAAAAGGTGAAAAGTAAGGAAGAATGGAACGGATAGAGGATGGAAGGAAGGAAGGAAGGAAGGAAGGAAGGAAGGAAGGAAGGAAGGAAGGAAGGGCCAAATCAAGGAAGTAAATAAGTAAGAAAGGAAGGAAGGATGGAAGCAAGGACGAAAGGTGAAAAGGAAGGAAGAATGGATGGGACAAGGCAAGGAAGTAAGGAAGGAAGAAAGGCAGGAATAAGAGGAATAAAACTTGTCTTGTAGTCATGGTAACAGTAACTTTGCTTCATCACACCACCCCACTGTTTATTATTTTCTTATAACAGCGTGACAGAGTGTTTTATTTCTTTTTTTCCTAAGTTGAAAAAAGTCCTGGGATTAAACTCACATTAACTTCCTTAATGTGAGTTCCTGTAATAATGTGAGTGCATGTTTTTACATCAGAACAGTACTTCTGCGGTAATCATGAAGATTACATTTTCGATATGAGAAGCCAGTTTTACATCAGTGTAAAAGAGACAAACCTGGGCACATATATAGTCCTTGGCTTCTGTAAACCCACTCCAAACTAAAAACACAAACAAAACCGCAGTTATTAGTCTCCGATGTTTGGATTACAATTGTTTAAAATTACGGTGCGATTATGGCGGTTTCAGATGTGATATTTCGAGTTGCGGCCACTCCTTATCTGTTTGGATTGGCCACCAGATATGGGACATCTTGGAGCAATTTTCCTGTGTAGTGGATTCAGCTGCGAGGCTGGACAAGGATGTGAAGTGACTTAATAGTGTGTGTGAGTTGTACTGCTTAATAATTCACAGTCTCGATCAAAAGCCTCGCTTCCTAAATGAATCCAAGCACAAAGATCAGGGTTAAGATGGTAAAGCAAGCATCACGGTTAGTTAGGATGCTCTTGGGAAAACCTGAAGCGATTCTTCAGAGAGCAGACCTCCTTTGATGGCCATGGCGTCTATTTCTACAATGTGTGTGTGTGTGTGTGTGTGTGTGTGTGTGTGTGTGTGTGTGTGTGTGTGTGTGTGTGTGTGTGTGTGTGGAGAAGAGAAGTTAGAATCCTGTGTGGCTCAGGACAAAAAGCTCATTTAGATGGTGCTGACAGACTGGACAAACAGGACAAAACCAGAGCAAGTGACCCAAAGAGTGACAGAGAGGTACTCTGAGTGAAAGAGAGAGAGATGAAGAAGAACCCTTCACTCATCCCAGGCAACAGCAGTATCTGTTACCTTATCAGATGAGAAAGAATCTGAGCGGATGGTCCCACAAAACACACACAGATCATCTCAAGCCTGTGACAAAAGACCCTCACTCTCGGTTTTTGCACACATCTGCATGCATCTCCGTTTAGAGGAAATTGTCCAGAAAACAAGAATTAAAGCTTCTCGTCAAACACATATGGTAAAGAAGAGACACATACTGTATTTGTGGTGTATATTAGGAGTTGCAGAGACTAGGGTTGATGGGGAAAAAAACAGCGAGGCATCCTGAAAATTATATCAGACTAAGAACCCTGCATAAGACAACATTTTCTTTTGCTTTAATGGAATGTTTTCACTTTCATACTATATCACTTTTCATATACACTCCAGCCACTGGTAAGGCTGAAGAAGAACATGGCGTGGAACATGGAACAACAGCCTGGAAAGACCTCCTCCATCCTCCATCCGCTCATTGAGCTACTGTACAAGAAGGGCTCTTTTGATGGACATGAGCTTCCATGCTGCGCGCTCTCAGTTCCAGAATCAACGAATTCAGCTGAGCCACCACAGCGTCCACAGACACAGATACACAGCCAGAAATGGGTTTTTTTTGTCACCCGTGTATGGCTGTTAACTGAAGTGTGGTTTGATGCGTTCTTTCCTGTTGTTTATCAACATTTAACTAATAAAATAACCTAGAAACAGCGATGTCCGGAATTAGTTTTTGCATTAACTATGGAAAAGATGACTAGTTGACTACATTTTAGAATTAATTAATGAATTAGTCCTGCAACCTCCAGCATACATAGGTTTATTTAAGGATTTGTTTTCAGGATCCAATGAAATTTTGGCTACTAATGAATTGCACATCAGGCTTTTCAGGTGAAAAAAATAAAACTGACTAGAAAGATTTTTCCATTTTCTAGATTAAATGTATCAACCTAGCAAAATGGAACACTTTACATGCATTTCAATTGTAATGAATAGTAATTCCATCCATCCATTTTCCGTACTGCTTATCCTACACTGGGTCGCAGGGAGCCTGGAGTCTATCCCAGGGGACCCGGGCACGAGGCGGGGGACACCCTGGATGGGGTGCCAACCCATTACAGGGCACAGTCCCACACACTGTCATATACCCATTCATACACTATGGACAATTTAGAGATTTGCCTACAAACACAAGTCTTTGGACTGGGGGAGGAAACCGGAGTACTCCGAGGAAACCCCGAAGCCCAGGGAGAACATGAAACAGTAATTACAAATAGAAATGTAATAAAAAAATGCTGTTTCATCTGATCTCTTGAGATATTCAGTACTAAAATGTTCAAACAGCTTCTTCACTGTTGCCCAGTTAAGAAGGATCCTCCATGATCGGGCTTCATTTAATCACTTTGGGCTGGAAAAACTGGCCTTGTGTCGGCTTTTTCATTTTTATTTCACAGTGAAATGAGGAAGGTTCTAAATCTTAAAGTATGATTTGGATTCAGACCAGTGCATCAGTTCCGGTTTGAACTTCTTCCGTTAATGGGAGGTTTTCACCAAATTGGCATTTTACGCTGCATTATATTATTTTATCAGGATTTTATGGTGTTTCGATAAAAGCAGAATATAATGATGTAAATGTTTTTTGGTGTTTATATTTTTTGGTATTGTCTTATATTTTTGTTCAATAATTTTATTTTCACATTTCAGAAGACCCCCAATTAGTTGGTATCTTCCATTTTGGGGGAATGAGAATGGTGAAAGTGAGCATGTAAAGCATACATTCAGCAAAGTTTGTGGTTTAAAATAAAGGCACAGAATGTAATCCTGGTGCTGCAGAGACCATAAGCCAACCTGGAACTCTCAGCATAAGCCTCAAAATAAATACAAAATCTATGACAGTTATACTTTTCCATTTTATCCTCAGATGAAATGGGATGTAAAACTAAACTGTGACCTCACCCGGGAGGAAGCAGGCGCACTTACGGGAAATTTGCGACGCGCACGGCCACGGGCACACAGGCGAGCTGAGCCGCCCACTTCAGCGTCGTGTCCTGATACACCAGCAGCATGTTGTTATGGTTGGCCAGCAGGACGTTGGTTGTACCCTCGGAAACTGTGGACAGAGAGAGACGGTCAGTGCCACGCCATTAAGGTACGTTGTGTGTGTATGAGTGTGTGTGTGTGTGTGTGTGTGTGTGTGTGTGTGTGTGTGTGCGTGAGAGAGAGCGAGCAAGGCCGCACACGGAGTGGAATGTCAGGGAGGTCAGGTTAATGACAGGCTCCTGCTCTAACCCAGAAAGCCACTTCAAAACAGCCTGTGCTCATCTGTTTCTCACTTTCCCAAAAAGCCCTGGGATTAAGAACAACGCCTACAATGTCTATTTAGGCCTCTCTCTGTCACCCGCTCTTACACTCGCACATATACACACACTGTGCATGCTTGCTTTTCTGTTTGTAAGACCAAACCCTGTGAAGACAGCCTTTTATCACAGAGATGTGTGCTTTACACTCAGTAGCTCTATGCCTTTGTTTACATGGAAAGATGTTCACCGGTGTAAATAAATTCATTCCGATTGCATGTTCAGAATAAACCTCTAATCCAAAACTGGGTAGTTTGTATAAAATCTGAGTTTCAATGCATGTTTTATGCAATCCAATCCAAAGTTATGCGTATGCGTGTTCTAGCGTGTTCAGCACTTTAATCATGCGTGTTGAGTTTTAAATTGTTTCAGTCACAACAAAACCTCATCCGAGCGTAATTATTGAACAAACAGCAAGGTTGCTCAGCATTTAATATTTGCATGAAATTCAGTAACAATAATGCTCTGGCTGTCGAAAAACAAGATAAACTGCATAATCAAGTTAAAATTTTATAAACTAGTACAAAGATTGTTCAGTTTAATGCTGACCTTAGAACTTGAATATGTTTAGGGAAACTCTGCCCTGATAGTGGATGGAGGAGTAAGAGAAAAATGGGTTTCAGAGAAAGAAAAAGAAAGCGAGAGTGGGGTAATGGGGGCAGTAAAAAGGTAAGTGATTTTTTTTTTTTTTTTATTATTATTATTATTTTTTTATCATAGCCAAGGGGAAGCCTGTTCAATTTTCTAAAGCACGAGTGCTCCAGCCAAAACAATGACAATTCAAATGGCTTGGAACTTTTATATAAAACAACCGTGCTATATTACAAAGGCAGGAAATGATTTTCCACACCAGGTTCATTCATCCATTCATCCTGTCAGAGCTGCCAGAGCTGAGTTACAGCCCTCTCTCCCTCTGAATGCTGCTAGTTACAATCCAAACCCTTCTCTAATGAGAACAGATTTGTACCTAAGAGCTTCTGTACCTAAGAACCCTCAACCCTTTTGAGTCTGGTTCCTCGTAATGTCGTTTCATGGAGATTTTCCTCACCACAGTCACCACTGGCCTGTTCATTGGGGAACTAAATCTACAGCTGGATTTCTGTAAAGCGGCATCGAGATAATGTCTATAGTTAGAAGTGCTATACAAATAAAATTGAATTGAATTTAGATAAATATATTGTCACGATTTTAGCTTTGTTGTTGTATTATTATTTGGAAGCTGCTGAGTTTCGTAACCCTTTCTCACAGTACACGACTTAATGGATATTTTCAATCAGTATAAACAAACGTATTATTTCATCGCCACAAGTCTGGTGTAACATCAGTCAGGAAACTGTTGGGTTTCTGTCTGTAGAGTATCGTGACTCTGTGTTTAGCTGCTGGTGAGCAGGGCAATGGGAAATGGGAGAGACCATGTGAGACCCGTGTTGGACAAACAATTCACACCTCTCCACAATAACATTAGTACAGAGATAAAATGGACAGCACAATTAAAGTTTGATAGGAAAACACCATATACAACTGCAACAATAAAATGATAAGTTTTAAACCTAGTAGGCTAGGTAAAAAAAAAAAAAAAAAAGCAAATTCTTAAAGCCCTGAGTGTCTACTTTCATATGAGCTTTTAAGGACTACTTTGGAGTGTGACATCACACATAAATTCACTGCTGAAAAAGGGCAACCAAATTTCGCCAGCATTTTAATTGGCCATGCAGCAAAATTGACCATCCTCTCTGGGTGGGAGGGATGGCATGCTCTCTCTCCCCTGTCAATCACAGTAACACTAGCCAATCGTAGGCATCTGTGAGCTCATGCATGCTTAAGAGGGCAGATAGTGCTTTACACCAAGTAACTTTACACCACTACTGCTACACATGCCCCTGACACGGCATGTGTAGCAGTCCAGCATAAAGATGCATCAGCTGGCTTTATGTGTCACAGAGGAAGCACGTTAGCCTTCACCCTCCCCGGTTAGTAACTGTTGTATGATTGGGGTGGGAATTGGTAGGTGACTAAATTGAGGATTTTGCTGTTGATTGGATCTGTCCAGATTTCGACTGGCAAACACCACTAGATTAGGTCGAGTCTAACATGTTTGATATCATTCAAATCACTGATCAAGAGTCAAGAAACTACAGTCTGTTCGGCTCACACATTTAAAAAGAATAAATAAATAAATAATCCTGAGTCTGAGCCTTTTACAGACTAATCCCAATTGTGTATCATAGATATAATGAGGTTATGTGTATAATGTGACCTCTAGTTTAGCATAAAGCAGTGTATCTGTGTTTGGGGTGTTTACCCCACTTGGCTGTCTCAAAGTATTAAAAATGAGGCGATGGATGAAACTGGAGTCTCTCCTCTGATATTTCCACATTTGCAGCCCAACACAGGGACACAGAGCAGGTCTGTGTTCGGCGCCGTCTCGGTCCCAAACCCAACACACACAGGAATCCGCATATTTTATCTGATAAACCCGAGATGTTGCACAAATAAAAGCATCCTGGCACATTCGGAAGCTCGTGGCTTTACATGGGGACTTTGCTGACCGTGCTGTCATAAGCAATAAGTAAAGAGTGCAGTGGATTTCCTCCTAAGGAACAGTTAAGAATAACTGGCTCAGTGAGTAGCAAATGTAGCAGAAGCTTGCCATGAAACAGAGCCAAAGTCTACGGTGTGACAAAAGTATATTTTTAAATATCCAGATTTGTTTTCCAGAACATTCGGTCTTTGGCAGTCGCTGGGAGAATTTCTGTCTGATTCTGAACGGAGGGTCAAAAGTGATCCGGATTGACGTTAACAGGGGAAAGCTGGCACACATGGATTGGATCGTACTGTTACCTGAGGCATAGGGAAGGAAGCAGCTGGGGTTGTACTCGAGTTTCTTCATGAAGCGGATTTGGCCGTTGTCCCGGAGGCAGAACAGGTTCCTTTCCCCAAGTACGAAGATGGAGGCTGAGGGAGAGACGAAGGGGACGTAGATATCCAGCGCTTGCTCTCCTAACACTAGTGTCCACTCAGCCTGAAACACACACGTCAAGAGATGGGTTTAATAAAGAGATAACTGGTTAGAAAATGGCTCAAACATACACAAACATTATACACACATACCATGTGCCAATTTAGTTCTATTCAAGAAGAGCTATATCGTTATTGTAAACACTGAACACTTCAATATAATTCAATATATGGCGGTTTATGCCCAAATTCCACCCTTCACTTTGTTAAAAGCCCATGTAGCCTCTTCACTGGTAACTTTGTGAGCATTTTAGTACATCATTTTGAGTGTCAGTGTGGACACAGCTCTCTCTTATTTTATTTCATTTCACTTATTTATGGATGTTTCCAACTTTGCTGTCTTTATATTGTTTGTTTAATTATGACAGGTCCAATGTGGTTATGATAAATATATAAGGAATAAAACACTTGGGAGTGTGCTGTTATAGGAAAGTAATCAGCGATGGGGTGGTGTGATGTGGCCTGACGTAAAAAGTGATACTAGAGGTCGACTGATAGTGGATTTTACCGATACCGATAACTAAGTTGGGCGGTACCTGCTGATAACCGATTAATCAACCTATAGTTTTAAAAATTGATACTGAATGAAAACATAACACTCAAAGTAAAATATTGCTGAAGTTTATTGCAAAACTAAACAGCACTGACTGTACCATGAAAATGTACTGTACTTTTTTAAATGAAATAAACATACAAATATTAACGTACAGTACTGTGCAAAAGTTTTAGCCACCCGATATTTTTTAGTACAAACTTTGTTATAGATTTTTTATTTTATGACTTCTACATTATCAAGTCAGTACAAAAAACATTTTAGATTCCCAAACATTAGTTTTCTAGCACAAAATGAAATGTTACAGAAAAATGTTTGTATGTCATTAAAGAAAGCAGCGTATTACATGAGACACTTTTCAGAAGAAAAACACAATGAAGGCTGCTGGGTTTTGCTGCAAAAATAAGAAGCGAGTGCGAAAGTCAAAGTCTCCAGAAGAACTGTGTCTGGTTCTGCGAGATGCTCAATAAAACTTACCAGCTCATTTCCTTATAAAACTGTACAAATTGTACCGGAGACTACTCTTGAGTTTGTTTTAATTACTATTGTTTACTGCTCTTTACGGTATTTTTTAAAAATGTAGAAACATTTAATTTCATTATTTTTGCTCTACAGCATTTCTTTGCAGGTGCCTAAAACGTTTGCACAGTACTGTATATTAACTGATATACCGTATATTAAAGTAAATAAAATATATACATCTAGAATGAACCAAAAAGTAACACTCCAAATAACAAATAAAAATAGAGACATCCAAAGTGAATAAAAAAAAAAAACACTTCAAATAACACAACAAAATTTGTCAGTGATAGTTTTTATTTCACCTCTAGAGGCCGCTGTTGTACTGTGTAATGACAGCAGACCCTTCTCAGCCCCTCCCGCAATGGATGCAACCGGGAAAAACTATCAGTGTGGATTTTTCCTGATAACAGTCAGTACCAGCAATCGGTTGTTGGTGCTGATTAACCGACAAAACCGACCAATCGGTCGACCTCTAATTGATATAACCCCAAAATTGATTATTTTCCTATAACAGCAAATCCCAAAGTGTTTTATTCCTTTTATTCAAATTTGCCAACGATTTGCCAATGAACTACCCATCATACTTTTTATCTGGTTATAGTTACATTTAATGTAAAACACATCATACGTTATAGCGGCTATAAACAATTGCTCCCTCACCGCTACTCTTTTTTTTCTCTCTCTTGAAATCATACAGTATTTTAATACAATATCGTGCAAACAGACTAACCGTAAGCCTCTTCCCAGAGCTCTTGCTTTGCTGTTCCGAGTTCTGTCTGGTGTCTGCGTCCGTGGCAACCGCTAGTGTCTCGTACCTGCATCCGGAACAGAGCAAAATGGCATGATGGCATCAATAAACCCACACAGCATAAATCAGAACAGCATATATCCTATTAACGCTATTACAGGCATGAAGTCATGAGAACTCACGTCCTCATGCGAGGAGATCGGAAATTTAAATTGTCACTGTCGCTTTTATTACAAAGAACTTCCTGTTTAAGGACACTGGTTAGTTTCCATACTTATTAGATGCTAATAATAGAGGAAACTGCTGCAGCCAAGGTTTGCGAATGCTTTGCTGTCAGCGTAAAACCGTCTGGTCTCAAACGGCCAAGGATAAGAAACAGTGGTGGGGTTGATTATTCCGCCTCATGCACATGAAGTGTGAGTGCGCACACACACAGCTCACCCAGGGGATGCTCACCTACGCACACGTGTGTATGAGAGTTTATGTTTGTGGCAATGTGACCATGTGAATGCACGTGCGAGTGTGAGGGATATGTGAAGCACATGGGTGGTGTGCGTGAGTGTGTACGTGTGTGAGTGCAAGTGGGTGGCTGAAAAAGCGGAATAAGACGTGATTTGGCCCGACAGAGTCATCGCAAGATGATGGGTAGAATACGAGACGATGAAGAAATTAGGAGCGCGCTCTCTCACCTATTTTTAATCAAATTTTCAGGTGCTGCATTTTGCGAGATGCTTTCAGAAAGGGTTTCTGTTTTTCTTTTAGTCATGGACACCATCAACATGTTTGGCATAAAAAGAGGAATAATACAAGGGAAATTCCCGAAGCATTAACTAAACTGTGGGGTTTTTGAGCTCTGTGACCATAATCCTCAATCTCCTAGCAAAAGTGGAAAAATGTAATGTGTCATTTAATGTTTATTATATATATATATATATATATATGTATATATATATATATATATATATATATATATATATATATATATATATATATATATATATATATATATATATATATATATATATTAAGCCTATTTTCTATAAGGGTGCCAATAATTCTTGAATTGAGTGTAAACTTCTAAACAGAAACAAAGTTTACAGAAAGTGATAACAGCCTCGATGTAGAGTACCACTATGCTTACACACACACACACACACACACACACACACACACACACACACACACACACACACACTGAGAGATGCTGAGAGATTGGATCTAGGTGTTGCCAGGTTGGACAGGTCTTAGCCTCAATGCTGAAAGTGAGAGTGTGTGTGTGTGTGTGTGTGTGTGTGTGTGTGTGTGTGTGTGTGTGTGTGTGTGTGTGTGTTCACTGATCGTCCAACACGCAAGAAGTCTCGCCAGAGGAAACAACAAAAGTCGTTTATATGAAAGAAGATCCCGCTCTGACCTGGCGCGAAAAGCACATATATCATACTCCTTCCTCGGTATCCTCCCGGCACGCAGGAAAACGGCTGAACCGGCTGAATAAACGAAAACCTGGGCGGCCTGAAATTCACACCGTCGCACAGCGAGAGTCCAGTGGAGGGCATTGGCTTTACCACTACTGCCATCAAGACTTATATATATATCTATATATCTATCTATATATATATATATATATATATATATATATATATATATATATATATATATATAAATCGCCCACGATTCTCATTCCACGATTCAGCATTTTAGACAAACCTCCACCTTCATTACAACCTCAAACCTCCAAAAACTGCTCCCCTTAATTATATGCAGTTATATACAATACAACCTGATTGACTCTAGGATGAATACTGTTCTATCATTTCGGGAGAATCTGTCTGAATGCATTTCCTGCATTTTTAAACCTCCAAATACTTAAACTACATGGAATAATAAATGGTGGCGATCTGCACGTGGAAATTTTATTAGGACGTGAGAAGCGGTCCTCGGCTTGCCGCTAACTGGACTCAGCTGTGGAAACAGCAACAGAGCCGCGCAACGCCTACTCGACCAGCTGCACCGTCCGACGGCTACTATTTTTTACCATTTCTACCCACAATTCCCCCTGTCCCTCTTCCCCCACACGCCGGAGATGGAGGATGTGGTCGGCAGGATGACAAGTGAGAATAAGAATGGCCTTCCCTGCTCATATATACTGTAGGTTTGCATATGAAGGCGAAGCAAATTTTAGCTGGCCCATACGTGTGCTTACCCACTCCCCTTTTCTGTCAAACATGCCAAAGAAAATGACAGAATAGTGGTACAAGAGCTTGGACTACATTCAAAGCAACGGTGGTACTTCGTTTAAGTGACATTTTTGCCCCGAGTGACTTACTGCTAATTGCAGGGACAGTTCCCCCGGGGCAACTTTGGGGTAAGTGCCTTGCTAATGGCACTGGGAGAAATCAGCTAGACTTGAACCCTTGACCTTTTGAACCATAGCCAAGTTCTGCAGCCTCACACCCTCTCTTGTTTAAAAAAAAAAAAAAAAAAGGCTTCATCATTCAACATTTAGCACATTAGAGACGCCCTTTGAATGTCAAATGGTGTTACTGTGGCTACATTACAACAGCGTTTTAGGGACTTTTTAAAAAATAAAAATACAAAAGTTTGAGAATAAAGTCATAATAATAAAATAATAAATAATAATAAAGTTTTTAATAATAAAAAAGTTGAAATATCTGATATTACCGGAATAAAGTCATAATATTGTAAGAAAAAAAGTCATAACATTTAAAGAATAAAGTTGCAATATTTCAAGAATAAACTCATAATACTATGACAAAATGGTACATATCAGAACAATGTTTGTGTTAAATATTTAATATTTATTATGTAATATTTATTTCTCAAAATATTGACACATTTCCTTGTAATATCAGATATTACGACTTTTATCTTGATATACCATATTTTCTCAAAATGTTATGACTTTGATTATGACTTATAAATATTATGACCTATGATTTTTGAAATCTCGGTCTTATTTTGCAAAATAGTGGCCCAACATTAAAAATCACTGACAGGTGAAGTGAATAACATTGATTATCTCGTTACAATGCCACAGCAAGTGCATTCCTCAAAGTTGATGTGTTGGAAGCTGGAAAAATGGGCAAGCCTAAGCCAAGGTGCTGACTTGGCCTCCGAATTCCCCGGACCTCAATTCGATCGAGCATCTGTGGGATGTGCTGGACACGCAAGTCCGATCCATGGAGGCCCCACCTCACAACTTACAGGACGTAAAGGATCTGTTGCTAAAGTCTTGGTGCCAGATACCACAGCACACCTTCAGAGGTCTTGTGGAGTCCATGTCTTGATGGGTCAGAGCTGTTTTGGTGGCACTACACAATATTAGGCAGGTGGTTTTAATGTTATGGCTGATCGGTGTATAATGCCCCATCCCTTAAAAATCCACTCCCAAGGCATACAGAGTTGTAATACAATGGACTCGTAATGTCTTTGAAATCGCAATGTGCCTTACAACCAGCAGAGGGCTCTAAAAATTACAAACTACTCCTTAAGGGATGCACAAATCATAAAATCATAATAAACGTTAGCTATCCGCCCAGGCAATTAAAAGCGTGTGTGATGACCAGTCCACTGTTTTGGTTACCCGGTGTTTAGAAACCTAACTGACAAAGCTAAAAAATAGTAGCTAATGTAATGTAATAACTTATGGATAGTTATTTAGCTAGCTAAGTGTATTAGCGCAAACACAAACAAGTATATACATTTATATACTATTTCTTATTTTGTATTACTTCTGGGAAACATGTAAATATCTTATGTAGCCTCTGAAGGGCAGTACTAAATGAAAAAAAAAAAAGATCTTTAAACCAAGTAATAACAATTCACACCGATCATCCTGTTCAAAAGTTTACACCCCCCTGGCTCTTAATGTATCGTGTTGCCTTCTTGAGCATCAGTGAATGTTTGCACCTTTTGTAATAGTCGTGTACGAGTCCCTCAGTTGTGCTCAGTGTGAAAAGATGGATCTCAGAATCATATAGCCACTTCTGTAAAGGGGTCAAATATGCAGAAGATGCTGGAAAAGCAAAGAATGCGCAGGACCTGGAGGATTTTTCTGAAGAACAGTGGGCAGTTTAACTGCTCAGGACAAACAAGGGACTCATGAACAACTATCACAAAACATAAAAACAGTCGTTGATCATCCAGGTAACAACACACAGTATTAAGAATCAAGGGTATGTAAACTTTCGAACTGAATAACTTCAGTTATTATTGTGTCTTGTGACTATATGTAAACATCTGTTATGTGAACTAGCTTATAATAATAGACAGTACTAAATAAAAAATTTTTTAAATGTAATTCTTATGATCCCTCTTATTAACTTTTTGCAGATTCTGTATGTTAACTCATGACCTCAACTGTAGGTGAGGACTTGACCATAGTTGTTAAAAAGAGTTAAAACATTGTGTTTGTGACCTCGACAAAAAGTCAGTGGACAACGTTGTTGTGTTTTTAGCTGCTGTTTCTTATCTTCATGTCTCACATCTGGCTTGCGTCTTTATTTTCTCTCGATGTAGGGCTTTCTACCTCTGGTTGTTGAACATATTTAAAAAAAAAAATTTTAAAAAAACGCTGGCGATTGCAGGGTTACTGAGCCTACTTTTCCATTGGGCAACTAAGAGTTAAAAACGAATAGCACGAACACTTAATTCTCTTGTCCTGGGTGCCTGGGCTACGTATTTTTCCACCCCAACTTAATGAAAATGCAATTTTCAAAGAAATTCAACACCTTATTGTCTTTATTTTCCATCAGAATCAGTATTTTTTTTGTGGATTAAGAGAGAATAAGAAGCTATATCGTCATTAATCTGACCTGTAGCACTCCACCTGGCGGGAGGAGGAGACGGTGATGAAGGCGTCGGTTCGGGCGCAGTAACACAGCGGCCCTGGGAGTAAAAATCCGGGCAGGAAGCGTCCAAACGCGTAGCTCTCCTGCTCGAAGAACATCAGCATGCCGTCCATGGACTGGATGCAAATGAAGTGATGTCCTGTGCAAATAGAAAAGGAAAGAAATTGGTGGGGGGGGGGGGATGCAGAAAGCTTGCTGAGAGACACAACAGCAACAGAAACCACAACTATTCAGACAAACCTCATTCTCATCAGAGAAAATAAACCAATGGGCTGCGGTATGATGAGGATGAAGAGTCGCATTAGAGAACTGTTATTTCGTTCTGGGCTGACTTGGTAAGCATTGCTGATGATTTCCTCGTGTTTGTGCTTGAGCTGACGTGTGTATGGAGGCTTTGTCTGTGTCACACTACACGCCGGAGTTTGCATGGTCCGTGGCTCACGCTCAGATCCATGCTTTATGAGACAGAAAATGAAGTCTCGCAATGCGCTGTAAAAAAAAATACAGACGCTACTAATTAGGTCTCACTGCGCCATTAAAAAAGACTGCACGCTCGTCTACAGGAGGTCAACGAGAACCACCAACAAAGACGGTCCTACTCCGACACATATGGAAACCTAATGAGAGCGCACGTGTGAGAGAGTGAGTAGGTGTGAGTGAGTGTTAATGATTTTTGGAAGGTTCAGCGCAGAGTAATGAGTGCTAGTAGTGTAATTAGTGGACCAGACAGGGTTCGGGTCAGCACCAGGCCACCATGCGCACACAGTACATTCCTTTCAGAGCTACTGTCTCCTTCCAGGCTTCTGGACCACCTCCTGCTCCGGGGACGTCATTAATATCACCATATATATGATTAATTAGGCCGTTTTGTTTTCCACAGGAGGTTCCGGACTGCAATTCAGCATAGTGCTTACTTCAGCAATTCTCTCTCACACACGGAAACTCAAACCACATTTGCAGTACCACTATTCCACGTTTTCCCCAAAAGTACTACAAGTGCGCCTTTTTTAAAGGCGTCAAATGTGCACGAGTTAAAAAGACAGACTCTGCTTCCACCGTGTGGTTATTCACGATATTGCATGCAGAAAGAAATACTGTAAGCCTATTAAGCGTTGAGATGGATGTTGCTCTATTTATAGGAGCGTTATTATAATCCGTACTTTATCCAGTCTGAGGACAATGAAGGAGCCAGCAGTAAATAAATACCCTTCTGTACAAACACAAACACCCCTTTACCACTGACATAGTGCCTTTACTGGGTTACTTTTTAAGAAACGGCACAATGTCACAATTTTTACCGTTAATTAATCAGCTGTAGGAATTTACTAATAAACAGAATTTGTAAAAAGGTTCTGGCTGTTGTACCCATATAAATAAACTATATAAGGAATAACACAATAGGGATCATACTGTTATAGGAAAAGAATCAACGACAGCGTTGTGTGATGCGACCCAATGCGAAGTGGACCAACCAGAAATTTGGACATGTTTTAGACAGTGTTTCCCTTTCAGCACTTTTTGTTTCATTGAGCAAAGAACTACATGCCGTGCTTTTTATCCGGTTACAGTCACACTTAATATAGTAGAACCTCTCTTTTGTCATGTTACTAAGGAACCAGAATATTCTCTGTCCTGAAGACTCTCCCATGGAGGAAAATCTACTGACTGTTACCAAGTGCTGACACTGGAGACTCCTTCCATAAATGTTAAATAAACATCTTACAGAAAACAGCACCATATCAATAATTATACATTTATTATACATTTATTATATACATACTCCAGGTGCAATTTGGGAAGGGTGCTTGGACCCCGCAGAGTGTCACTTTATGATTACGAATTTATGATTGCATTTAATACAGAAAATTGCTTTTAATACTTTAATACTACAAATTTTATAATATAATATAATATAATATAATATAATATAATATATGTTAAAGGATGTGTTTCTAGGGTGCTCACTGATAAGTGTGTGTCTGTGTTACTGCTGCACCCTACATAGTGCACTACATAAAACATAAGACTTTATAGTGAAAAGTGAACAAGTAAATAAGGGAGAGATTTCAGACACAGCGTTACATTACTCAATTAGCAAAAATGTAAAAGATGCAAACACCTAGCACCAAACCTGTCATTTTGTGTGCATTTTTCATGCAACTGTTCCTTATAAAAGAAAATACTGAACCCTGGATACTAAAGCATGCAAGGATGGAGTCCTTCACTCGCTAAATGCTCACCGGTGACCCCTCCGAAGGGGCCGGAGGTCATGTTGCAGGCCGTCCTCTGCAGGTTGTGCTCGTAAACCAGTCGGAGCTGGTACTGATCCCCGTGTTCCACGTTTCCAGCAGTACCTGAAAACAGCAGAGAGGAAGAACACGATATTACTGCCCCAAGAAAAGGGTTGTTTTTTTTGTTTTTTTTAAATACATCAACATTAAGCTCTGATTACTAGAGTGCTGTCGAATTCTCTAATCTGATTGGTCAGAAGCTGTTGATTAATTTTCAATAACACCAGAACTGCCAACACTAATATGGTTTATGCCAGTACACTCGTCTCTATTGCAACCCCTTCACAGGAACGTCGAGGCAGACCACCACATACAGTAATCCAAGACTAATAATGAATGGATTCAAAAAATGTTATTTAACAAAGAAAAATTCATTGATATGGTGACATTTTCTCTAAGGAGGCGTTTAATTTACCATTTATGGAAGGGGTCTCCAGTTTCAGCACTTTGTAACAGTCATTAGCATTCATTGCGGTTTCTCAGTAACATGAAAAGCTGCATTTTTTGTATTATTAATGCCGAGAGAGAAAAAAGAGGGGTAACTATTTATAGCTGCTATAATGTAAGTGATAACAGGAACTAACCTGTCTCAAGGACTAAGCTGTTCCAGGACATTAAATGTAACAATAAACAGATAAAAAGTATGATTTGGCATTCTTTAATAACAAAAAATCGTAACTGTTGGCAAAGGACTGTAGTGTAAGAGGAATAAAACACTTCAGGATGTGCTGTTATTGAAAAACTGTATGATACCACACTGGCATATAACAGCCACGCCCCCTAGTGTTTCATTACTCTGGTTATGTTTGTTTCATAGACACTCCACTCAGGTGAGGTGTTGCCATCCATGGTGTCGTTCCTGTCAGATTTCTAACCATGGCTTGAATCCGATTGGAAAAAGTTGGACTTGAAGCCTAACATAAAAAATACTACCTCCTCACAGGACACAGGACACTAACCTGAGACGGCGTAGATGGACAGTTTTCTGGGATGCAGCACTGCCAAGTGAAGCAGCTCTGAGCACCTGGAGACACAGAACAGAAATCACATTTGGTCAATCACAATCAGGAGACATCCTGAGCCCAGAAACAAGACATTCCAAATTTTTCCTAACATCCCGTGTGAACTATCAGAGAATTAAGAAGTCCCGGCTGTATAAGCACTGGACACGCGCCACACGCCAACGTTCCAAAATACTCGAGATACGTTCCCAATGCGAGAGAACTGAGAGAGAAACCGCTCAATTTGCGGTTTCGCCTGCGAAGCCGTCACGTCTTTCAACCCCGAGACATTGTTTGGGGAACAGAAAAACGAAAAGGGACGGTTATAAATGTGGCCCCAAACCACAGCGCGGAACTCTGTGCCAAAAAATATATACAAATACTTTCACTACACTCTACCTCTTGTACGCTGGGGAAGCAATGAAAAGAGATAATAAAAAAAAAAAAAAACAATAACCAAACATCTAAGAGAAACCCAGAAGAGCTTAAAGACATACAGAGAAATATAACTAAATGTGATACTAGCGTACTGAAAACGGCTTAAAGAGCAGCCAAACAAAAAGAACAGTAAACTGGGGCACCACAATTATTTTGCTGAAACACTGAAATCACTATTGTTTATCACAAAAACAGTTTTATTGTACTGCACATTATACGTCTACACTGTATTATATATTATATAAATGTATGAACCTCTGAAATCATATTAATGTGGTTTAAGATGATACTGACTCTGATAATTAGTTAGGTTAATCAGTTAATAACGTTTTAAAAAAACAAAACATAAATGAGATTTTTGTTTGTCCTGAGATTTTGTTTGTTCTTGTTTGAGTTCAGAGCTCTACAAATCCCCAGGAAGCCAAACTGAAAACTATCCCATTCCACATGTGCTCATGCGTCCGATATAA
>CM042571.1:4127500-4242500 GCA_023630585.1 Cranoglanis bouderius
TTTGTTTGTTTTGGAGTGCACTAGCTTATAGATAACCTTACAGCTGACATATTCATACTAAAAGCCACAAAACTTCCATTTCGATCTCATGGGGACTTTAAAGGTTTCCTTTGACGTGTGTCTAACTGACGTGACTCTGCATGGTCGCTCACCGTAGCCACTTCCGCTGTTGTCCACATCTCCGACACAAAGGCAGCCCTGGTCGAACTCCTCCCCCTCGCCCAGCACGGCCGACCACCACTCCCGCGCCTTGAACAGGGACATCTCGCTGCTCTGGGAAAAGTGTGTGGGGGGGTAGGGGGTGGGGGGGGGAGAATTACTGTTCAGTATTACAGGTTGAACTATACATTGTGTATTTCTTGTGTGTTTCATTTTGTCCGTGTCACGACATCCACATTCACCACAAAATATCCACATCTGGTTTAAGGGGAAAAAGTGAATATATTTTCTACCACAGCGGTGTTGAATTCTGAAACCTGATTGGTCAAATGGTGTTGATTAATTTTCCAAAACAGTTCTTGTTCCTATAGTAACAATTTCGATGGACCTCTATGGTGGACGCTCCGTATACACTGTACCTACTAAAATGAATTGAAAACCTGCTGGAGGAGACGTTTATTTAGCATTTATGGAAGGAGTCTCCAGTGTCAGCGCTTTGTGTGTGTGTAATATATATATATATATATATATATATATATATATATATATATATATATATATATATATATATATATATATATATATAGCGCAAAATTGCAAAATAATCATCTGGCTGGTAAAAATAACTCGACTTCTCATCAAGCCACATCACAACACCCCCATTGTTGATTATTTTCCTAGAACTGCACACCCGCAAGAATTTAATTCCTTACTTAATCCTCTGGTCATCAGTGAGCACATCACATGGCCAAGGATTTCAAGCGGCTTTTCTAATTGTTGAAGAACAAGCAGGTGGAAGTGACGGCTAATCCAGGAAGGAGAAGGAGAAGGAAGGAGAGAGAGAGAGAGAGAGAGAGAGAGAGAGAGAGAGAGAGAGAGAGAGGGGTGGAGAATACAATGCACATCCAGTATACTGCAGAATAAGAAGCCATAGCATCCCTTGTCAAACCCCGTTATCTCATGAATATTTACGATATGCAAATTATCGTCCACGCGCTCGGCTGTCTCATTTGCATATTTTAACAGAAACCTGTAATACACATTTTCAAATTCTGAAAAATAATAACACTAATGTTGTATGCTTCAACAACTTTACACTCTAATACGGTTTAAATGATTTTAAAATATTTTTACATGTTTTTTTTTTTGTTTGTTTGTTTCGTTTCATTGCAACTTGTGGAATATGATTTCTGTACATATTATAATGAGCTAACACTGAGCTAGGAAATGAAAGCTACATTAAAACATAAAGCTACATTAGCTAAACTGGCTAAAATCAGTTCAACAATTATCCTATAATTAGAATAATTTCAGACGCAAAGCGCGTTATTTTTAATGTACCTTCCTCACAGAAAGGTAATACACAGTGCTTGAAAGCTAACGTTAATGATCTTAAGTACTTAGATAAGCTAGTTACAGTTAGCTCGGTGTCTGTATAAGCGAAAGCCGGGACCAATCCTAAATGACTCGAGACTCCCTAGATAGCTCACTATACACGCGAACTTAACAACTGCTTTCACACCCTATGTAGTGCACCGGATATCCACCGAGTAGCTATTTGTTATTCAGCCCAGCTGAAGTGCCGCTACTGAGCTAATTTACCAGCACTCTTTAATGTAAAGTGTTTTTTTTTGTTGTTGTTTTTTTATTCCTGAGCATGAGTGTGTGATGCTGTACCTTTCACCAAGACCCACAAGTGAAGTCCTGCAAGCGTTACCGGTGCTTCACGAGCGCCAGCATCTCATCGCGTGCGCTCACGTCGCGGTTGCCATGGCACTGTCACTAACGTTAACGGCGCAGTGAAGCGGGTAACGGTAAAGCTACAATCATTAACGGGTTGTCAAAATAAAAGTTAACTCATTACTTCTGTAGAGATTTCTCCGTGAAACAGGTTGTTTAAAGTGGAATATGATCCATACTAGTTATACTAAAACTAAAATAAAAAAAAAGTAATTTGCAGTACGCAGAATCTATGCGATATGACTATTTCCGGTACAACAAAATACCAGGATGTTATAATAGCAGGCCTGAGCCTATCAAGCCTACCGTGGTTTATTGTTTTATTTTAATTTCATAATAAAAGTGTACTCTCGGTTGAAAATGTTTGGGGCGGAAAATACAGCTACGAGTTCGGGTTTAGCTGTATTTGTTTTCTTTTTAATTCTTCCTTTCTTTCTTTCAGTTTATTTTCGCATGACTTTTATAAACTGATTACTATTTGTATAACATTATGCTCTATGTATATTTCTGAATATGGTTGTAGTTGCACTCAGGTTTCGAATTAAATTCTAAAGCTTTTTTTTTTTTTTTTCTTTCTTTCTTCCTTTCATTCTTCCTCACGTAAAAGCATCAGTTGACCAATTTCCATCACATTCACCTTCAGTGACCGCTTTAGCCTGGAGCTTTTCGCATGAGTCTGGATACAGAGTCTATCCCAACAAAACACGTGAGCAGGATGATTTTACTTTCAGGCAAGTGAAGAAAGACCACGTTCATGTTAACATGACTGTGTGGCGCTGTATCCTTAGTAACCGCCTGGTCGGGGGTTGTAGGGGTTAAAATTAGGCTGCTGGTTTCTTTATATTTTGGGAAATAGAGCCCACTAAATACGTTAGACCATATCTCAGGCATGTACACACAAAACTATTAACTGTGTAAGCAGGATGTTTTTTTTTTTTTCAGTGTTTTCCAGGGCATAATGGAAAAAAGCACTTCTATTTTAGGCCACACCCACTTTGGGTTTAAATTCGAATACGGATACAGATACAGATAATTGGAGCGCTGATAACATCATCGTGTTACACCCCTAGTACCTTGATGTATCTATCTGTCAGACTTCGTAATTTAATTTCAGGGTTGCCGAATGTGATCGGGTGCAGTGATGGCACCCTCATTCCTATTAAAGCTCCTTCTGTCAATGAAGGAGACTGTGTTAATAGGAAGTCTGTCCACAGCATCAATGTGCAGGTAACAACAGAAAATGTAGTTTTAAAATCATTAAACGTTTCGGTGTTAAACCATTTAAGTCATTATCGGTCCCCACTAACCAGGTCATATGTGATGCGACCCGCCTCATCGCTGTTGATTGATCACATTTGGTTAGGGCCAAATGGCCAGGGGCTGTACATGATGCCAGAATTTTCAGAGAGTCATCCTTGTGCAACAAATTTCAACAGGGTACAGTTTGATTTACACAGTGGTTTTATTTTTACTTTATTTGTATTGTACACATCATTATTCACTTCAATAATGATAGGACACTTCAATGGTTATTTGCTGGGGGATAGAGGTTACCCAGTAGGATTACACCTTATAAAACAAGAAGCCAATATATTACTAGTGAATACATTATTAATGTAATCTTAACAAACTGATGGCAGGAAAAGTAAATGCTTGACTAGTTATACAACAAACTCAAAATGATAGATGTTCAATTTCATTATATATGGTTCATTAGAATAAAAGGAGAGAGGGGAACATTCATATATAATTTAATTAACTCACGCATTTACTCTGTCGGTTATTTTATGCCACGCCAACTCTCTTTCCTTCGCCGATGCAGTCGTATTGCTTCTTTTCATTATAATCGGCTTGTACTCCTCGTATGCCAGCATTAAAACTTCCAACTCCACCTCGGTGAAACACGCTGCCCTTTTCTTTTCACCTTTGGTTTCCATGGTGACTCCTGATTTCGGCGATCCATTGAAAATGCCTTCATGTATTCGCCGAGCGCGTGCATTAACTCTAGGTTACCAATAGGAGGTTGACTAAACTAACTCTTCTCAGGTGTTTTGGAACCGACATACCCTGAGTAAGCAAGGTTTGGGTTAATCAACCGAGAGTTCAGGGTTTAGCTGACGGTAAGTTAACCCTGCTTTCAGGAATAAACCCCTTGGCCTTCTGTGTTTGTTATTTATATTTTATGCAAATTAATTCCCACACCCATTACAAATCAGGTTTATTGTCAAAATTTACATACTTTCAGCTGTTTGCAATGAACAAATCAAACAAAAGCTATTGAAATAGTTCAGCACAACCAATGCTTTAAGCGGTTTCCCCAAATTCAACTGAAAATGCAACTTATAATGACTTCTCCAGTCTCAAAATTATTCAACCCTCTGAATAGAATCCCTCACAACAGCACAAATATGCAAAACAGGTGTTGTCTCAAGCACACTTAATGCAACTAATCAACTGTATACTTTATTCTGTAGCTCTTGCCTGGTTTCCCACTGAAGCTAAGCAGGGTTATGCCTGATCAGTACCTGGATGGGAGACTTCCTGGGGAAAACTAAGGTTGCTGCTGGAAGTGGTATTAGGGAGGCCAGTAGGTGGTGCTCTCCCTGTGGTCTGTGTGGGTCCATAATGCCCCAGTATAGTGACGGGAACACTATACTGTAAAAGGAGCACTGTCTTTCGGTTAAACCAAGGTCCTGACACTCTGTGGTCATTAAAAATCCCCCATTGGCCCTTATCTATCACGACCCCTTAATAATCTCCATTCCTGAATTGGCTACATCATACTCCTCTCCTCTCCTCCAATAGCTGGTGTGTGGTGGGTGTTCTGGCGCACTATGGCTGCTGTCACATCATCCAGGTGGATGCTACACACTTGTGGTGGTTGAGGAGATTTCCCCCCCATATAATGTAAAGCTCTTATAGTGCCTAGAAAAGTGCTATATAAATCTAAGGAATTATTATTATTATTATTATTATTATTAAATTGAATTGGTAACCAGTGCAGAGAGGCCAAAATACAGGATGTACAGTGCCCTCCACTGACATTGGCACCCTTGGTAGAGCAAAGAAGGCTGTGAAAAATTGTCTTTATTGTTTAACCTTTTGATCTTTTGTTCAAAAAATTCAAAAAAAAAATACTCAAAAGTTGAGAAAAATGCTCTCATGGATATCAAACAATGGCAAACACAACACAGGTTTATAAATTTAAAAAAAAATCTTTGTTAAATATAGGTGTGCAACAATTATTGGCACCTCTATGAATTCATATGATAAAAATATATTTGAAGTGTATTCCTGTTGATATTTTACATTTTTTTAGTACATCTGGGTGACTAGTAACAGGAAATTGTTCAACCATGACTTCCTGTTTCACAGGGATATAAATATGAGGTAATAAATAGGCCAAATTCCCTTAGTCATTTATTACAATGGGTAAGACCAAGGAATATAGCTGTGATGTGCGGCAAAAGGTTGTTGAGCTTCACAAAATGGGAAGTGGCTATAAAAAAAATAGCATAAGCATTGAAAATGCCCATTTCCACCATGAGGGCAATAATTAAGAAGTTCCAGTCAACTGGAAATGTTATGAATCAACCTGGAATTGGACGTGTGTCTATATTGTCTCAGCACACTGTGAAGAGGATGGTTCGAGTGGCCAAAAAATCTACAAGGATCACAGCTGGAGAATTGCAGAAGTTGCGTCTTGGGGTCAGAAAGTCTCCAAAACTACAATGTGAAGTCACCTACATCACCACAAGTTGTTTGGAAGGGTTTCAAGAAAAAAGCCTCTACTCTCATCCAAAAACAAACTCAAGCGTCTTGAGACACTATTGGAACTTCAGATGGGATCGGGTTCTATGGTCAGATGAAACCAAAATAGAGCTTTTTGGCAATAAACACCAGAGGTGGTTTTGGCGCACACAGAGAGGTAGCCATATGGAAAAGTACCTAATGCCCACGGTTAAATATGGCGGTGGCTCTTTAATGTTTTGGGGCTGTTTTTCTGCCAGAGGACCTGGACCTTGAAATTTTAAGGATCTGGAGAGATTCTGTATGGAGGAATGGTCTCAGATCTCTTGCCATGTTTCTCCAACCTCATCAGGTATTATAGGAGAAGACTCGGAGCTGTTATCTTGGCAAAGAGAGGTAGCAAAAAGTGTTGACTAAAAGGGTGCCAATAATTGTTGCACACCTATATTTAACAAATATTTTTACTTATTTTATTTATTTTGTTTTGTTTTATATCCATGAGAGCAGAGTATTTTTGTGATTTTTTTAAAGAAAAGATCAAAAGGTTAAACAATAAAGACAAATTTTCACAGCCTTCTTTGCTCATATTTACCAAGGGTGCCAATATTAGTGGAGGGCACTGTATATGAGGGGTGTCCAAACTTTTTAACCTAAAAACCAGATTAGACCTCATCAAAATACCCAAAGTCCTATATATAGTCATAAATATATCTACTAAAGTATATTTGAGTTGAAATTAAATGATGAGTAAATAATTACAATAATAACTACAAACTAACAATCATAAATTCAAGTGTCATAAACTGTTGTTTTTAATACTTGGTTGCACATCATGGATCTACTTTAATTATCAATTAATTATTATTAAAAATTATTTTAATTTTCAAAAGTTCACGAAAGAATGTGATGAGTAAATGAATGTGCAGGTGTAGTCAGAGGGGAAAAAGCTCTGGGAATTTTAGCTAATTGTGTTAACACAGTCTGCTGCCACCTTCAGGTGAAAGTCAAAATTGCAGCGTGTTGGCGGGCGAGTCACCTACAGTATCACACGTTCTAATAGAGAAGCCACATGCCAGTTAACATCTGTCCACGGGCCACATTTGGCCCTGGGGCTGGACTTAGAAAGAGGTGTTAATTAAAGAAATACTCCACCAGCTAAACAATAACAAGCTATTTCATCTAAAAGTGTTTTCATTTATCCAGCAAACTAGGTCATGCTAACATTTAAGGTTAATGATGGTCCAATTTATTGTACATTTAGATTTGAGATCATTTCAGATTTCGGAGATAATTAGGGTGCTCGTGGTCTATTGGAGAAGTTATTCTCAGATTTGTGAAGACATTATTTGAAGAATATTCCCCGAAGCCTCAGCAATCATGGGCAGCAAACGAGTCAAACAATGGCAGTGAGATTGTGTCTGGCTGAAGGAGAGCAGTTACTGTTAAAACCCCTGCAACAGCTGGACCTTCGTTCTTGATCTAATTCAGCCATTTACAACTTAATCTCCTTAACAGAATGAAGTTTTAACTCTGTGGCGTTAATTTGTTGTTGGTCTTCAAGAAAATATTCCTTGAGGACAGTTAAATTTTCCTTTTTCATGCATATAAACCACCACAAATTCAAATTCACAAATTCATAAATTTATTCAGTCAGTTCATAAATTTACAGTTTACAAGTTTCTCTTTAAATTCTAATTAAAATGAAAATCAAGACCAAGAGCACTTTATAATTTTTTGCAACGCTGAATGAAGTGTTTATTAATTCTTTCTCTTCTTCTTCTTGTTCTTCTTCTTATTGTTGTTGTTGTTGTTATAGAGCATCTTCAGGGTTTCCTGAAAGAGAAATGCAGAAGTCAGAAATGAATTTTGAACGTTTTTTTAAATCCCTGTGTAAACTGTGATGTGACGATACATTTAAATATGAATCGAATACAAAATATTGTTGTGTATCTCATATCTCATAACCGAATATCAGCGCATGTCCAGTTTTCATTAAATATCCTCACCGGCTTGTGACCAGCTTCCCTCGCCTTCAGGAGAGCGTCCATTTTCTCCACCTACAAACACACACACGTGAGGAATGAGGGATTAGTGGGTGGGGTTTTGTTTCCTCATGGTCAGAGCTAAACCATCATTTCAATGTCAAACATGTTTTGTGTGTGTGTGTGTGTGTGTGTGTGTGTGTGTGTGTGTGCGCGCACTCACGCTGGTACGCAGGAGCTCTGGATCTCCGATCATGTTCATGATCTCAAAGTTGCTCTCGCCCTCCAAAAGCATCCAGGTGATCTTATTGGCCAGAGTCGGGTGGATTTTCTCGACCAGAGGTAACATGTAGTCATCTGAGAAAGAGAGAGAGAGAGAGAGAGAGAGAGAGGTGTATGAGAAAGGGAGACAGAATAGAAATAGAGTGAATGTTCCCAGCCATCCAATCATGTAACATGGGCGGGGCTCAGGCACCAGACTCTTTCTATGCACTATTATTACGTAACAAAAGCAAAAGGAGTTGAAAGCAGGAGCTTGTAGAAGTTTTCAGTCCACACAAGGAATCACTTCCCAAAACGTAATGAGGAAGTCAAAAAAGTGGATTAAACGCTGAGCTTCAGAGCAGGAGTGTATATGAGCCATATGTATGTGTGTGTTTGTGTGTGTATACAGTATGAGTGTGAAACTCACGTGCCATCTGGATCTGGTCGTCCACCGGCGCGGACTCCAACATGTAGATGGTCAGCTGTTTCCTTGTTGGTGGAGATGTTGGTACATCCTGGGAAGTTTCTACAGCAGGAATTGTCTCAACAGCTGGGACACTTTCTACTGATGGAACTGTTTCAACAGCTGGGACACTTTCTTCAGCTGGACCTGACTCAACAGCTGGGACAGTTTCTTCAGCTGGACCCGTCTCAACAGCTGGGACACTTTCTTCAGCTGGACCCGCCTCAACAGCTGGGACAGTTTCTTCAGCTGGACCCGCCTCAACAGCTGGGACAGTTTCTTCAGCTGGACCCGCCTCAACAGCTGGGACAGTTTCTTCAGCTGGACCCGTCTCAACAGCTGGACCCGTCTCAACAGCTGGGACACTTTCTTCAGCTGGACCCGACTCAACAGCTGGGACACTTTCTTCAGCTGGACCCGCCTCAACAGCTGGGACACTTTCTTCAGCTGGACCCGCCTCAACAGCTGGGACACTTTCTTCAGCTGGACCCGCCTCAACAGCTGGGACACTTTCTTCAGCTGGACCTGCCTCAACAGCTGGGACACTTTCTTCAGCTGGACCTGCCTCAACAGCTGGGACACTTTCTTCAGCTGGACCTGCCTCAACAGCTGGGACACTTTCTTCAGCTGGACCTGCCTCAACAGCTGGGACACTTTCAGCTGGACCTGCCTCAACAGCTGGGACACTTTCTTCAGCTGGACCTGCCTCAACAGCTGGGACAGTTTCTTCAGCTGGACCTGCCTCAACAGCTGGGACAGTTTCTTCAGCTGGACCTGTCTCAACAGCTGGGACAGTTTCTTCAGCTGGACCTGTCTCAACAGCTGGGACACTAGATGTTAGTGTAGACATATTCGTACAGTCTTCACTTATACTGCTTGATGGTGTAAAGGTGCCACCGGTCTGCTGATGCTCCGGTGCAGGTTGAAGCACATCGGGCATATTCTGGACATCTGCTTACAGAAAAAAAAAAAACACCAAACCAAGACATACAGTTACAGGCTGCGTCCTAAACCATATCCTGCTATACAAGTACATTTGTGGTGAAAACTATTCAACAAAAACTGTTAGCTAGCTGGCTAGAGTGTTCAACTGCTACACAAAAGCCCTATCTGTGGCTGTGTCTCAAACCGTGTCTGACCATTCTAAATAGTATAACACCATAGCTCATGATTAGGTGCCACACTCCCTATTTACATCCTACTTAGTACAGTGTGCGAGAGAGGGAGAGTGTTACAGATGTAACACTGATATACAATCAGACAGAGGTGACTCACATTGTGGCTGGATGGACTGTGCAGTGGTCCAGTGCAGATCCGGACGGGGCTCGAACATCTGGCTGGGTGTGTAGGCAGCGGGGTTCTGAGCCTGTAACACACACACACATACACACACACAGGGGTTAAGACACTTTATTCCATGTTGTTTCTCTCCGATCAGAGTCACAAGTGGCAGTTAGTTATGCTCTCCAGCTAGCAGTCGCCTCTTGTGGAAACTTGGGATAGCATTTTAATGTGTACCTTAGGAATGGTGTTCTCCATGTAGCAGGGAGGCAGCACAGGTTGGTGGATGTTCTGTTCGGTGTAAAGCTGCATGCTCGCCATCCTCTGCGCGCTCTGATGGGCAAGGTAAGCCTGGTGTTCCTCTTTGCGCTGAGCCACGCCCACGTACACCGGCTTGCTGCCCCACATCCTGCCGTTCATCTCCATACTGGCCTTCACGGCTTCCTGGTAAGTTGAGCAGCGCACGATGCCAAATCTGTTGGAGTGGCCGTTCTCCGTCATCACCTGTAGGAGGCAGCGAGAAGACACATTAGGAAGCTTTCCATACTACTACACTCTGTAGAGTCAGTAAGGGGAAGTGGACACAGGTTATTGGGAAAGGAATAAAATGTAGGGATTATTAGTTGTAAGTGACCTTTGGGTTGGTGATGGTTCGGATGGATCGTGCGAACTCCAGGGGCAGACCCTTCTGACTGAGTTCAGTCTGTCTCTCTACTTTAGTCAACGCTCGGCCCACGTACACCTGCTTGCCGTTCAGATACTTTCCATTCATCTCAGCAACAGCCTGCATACACACACACACACACACACACACTTATATATATATATATATAAACACACACCATTACCCGGAGGTTTTCCTGCTGTAAGGAATCTTCCCACAATGTTATACACTAGTACCCTTGGCTGTAGTGTACACTCACCCTCTGCGCGTCCTCGTGCCTCTCGAACCTTACGAAGCCGAAGCCTTTGGACTTCCCGTTCTCATCTGTTATGACACGGACACTAAGCACAGGACCTGGAATACACACACACACACACACACACCGACAATTTTAAGGCTCAGTCTGAACTCTAGAACACGTAACAAGATTTGTTCATAGTGTTTATTTCCTGATCAAGTGCATAACTCATTATGTTTATGTGAATGCGTAGAACTCATAACACTCTCTGTTAGGGATCCTCACCGAACTTGCTGAAGGTGTCGTTCAGCCACTTGTCGTCCACGTCTCCACCCAGGTTTTTGATGTAGATGTTGGTGAACGTTTGGGAGCGGGGGCCCGCCTCAGCCTCGCGCTCCTCACGGCTCTTAAAGTGCTCGATGAAGCTGTAACACAACAGAGACACTGCTCTTAGAGTCTTTATCTAAACACTGCTGTTAGACGTTATGCCCACGCCGGCACAATTACAACCTGATGTTGACTGAAATACCTTCATAAGACCAAACAGAACTTTTGTATCAACATTATAAGGATTTCAATACACACCAAACGGTATTAATTCAAACACAAAAGAACCAATGTAGAAAGAACCCTGACATTTGAACCCAGGCTGGTTAAAACGTACTAATTTACACCTGGCTTACACTTTACGGTTGTTCAGCAGTTTTCCATTGAGCCTCTGCATCGCCAAATCCGCTGCCTCCGCAGACTCAAAGTGGATATAGCCGTAGCCGTTTGACCCCGTCTCATGACCCACAACCTTCAGGAGAGACACGTCATGTCAACACACAAAATATATATCACACTGAGCTAATACAGGACTTATTAAGGAGAAGTATTAAGAACATGCTAATCGTGTTACACAGACGCTGTTCAGGTCCGAACCTTGCACGAAAGGATCTTCCCAAAGACGGAGAAGGTGTCAAAAACGGCCATGCTGTCAATTGAGTTATCCAGATTCGTGATGAAAAGGTTTCCGATGCCGGTCTTCCTCAGGGATGAATCCCTCTGAGACCACATGATACGCATGGGCCACCCCATGAGGAGCTGAAAATTGAGCTCTTCCAGTGCTAGCTCAGCTGAGGGAACGGAAATAAATTACAGAACATTAATTTCAATAAAAAACAATAATTTAATGTCTATTATACTAGGTATATACAGTCAGATTCAGAATTATTGGCACCCTTGGTAAAGATGGGTAAGAAAAAAATGATATGAGAGAAATCAAAGCATTAATTGAAGTATTTATTCTTATAAAAATATATATATTTTTTACTCTTTTTGTGCCTTTTAAAGGACCTTATCCATGTAACAAAGCGGTATATTTATACATAAATTACATACTACAATGTAGCCTTAAGTCGGCTATAAACTGGTATTAAAATACAGAAATAGTGTAAGGAACAGCGTTCTCCTGTGTTCTGTACTGTTTGTTTTACCATCAGCTCGATGCTGAAAGTTGACGTAAGCGTAGCGGAGTGACGCTCCGGTCTTCGAGTCCCTGCAGAGACGGATGGAGTGAATCTGTCCTGCAGAGCTGAACGTCTCCGCCAGCATCACCTCAGTCACATCAGGGTGCAGATCACCCACATACAGTGCGTGCATCATGGGACTGGGGTTCATTTGACCTAAAGAAAAAAAAAAAAAAAAAAAATCAATCAATCAAACTCTCAGTGGTGGAGAAAAACAATAACACCTGAACAACCTGAACTGCCAACTGAACATTTAGTAGCCTATCAACACGCTAACCTACTGTTTTAAACAGAAAAACCTTAGTATAAGTACTAAAAAGACTTTTCTCTACGGAAAATGGAGGAATCGTAAAACGTAAGGGCCTAAAGTTTCTGAAACTTATCAGTATGATCATAACATTAAAGAAAAAGGAATGATAATAGACACTCACACTATTAGTATGATTAGTATGTGTAATATTAGTATTAAAACTTAAATAAAAAGAAATACAAATCAATAAATTAGTACAAGGCTACTTACCAGAAAGTACAAGAATAACTGCTGCTGAGTCGCTGCTGAATCGCTGCTGAATCGCTGCTGATTCGCTGCTGATTCGCTGCTGAATCGCTGCTGATCGCTGCTGATCGCTGCTGAATCGCTGCTGATCGCTGCTGAATCGCTGCTGATCGCTGTGCTGTGTCGCTGGTTACTGATGAACTGAAGAGGTTTCTCTTTTTCATATGCACATTTTATCACGGGATGAGAACAGAAATTAGAAGGCATTCTGAATTCTGTTCCGAATTCTGTGCACATTTTCTCAAGTGGCAAGTGGTCACATGACACCTAGGGTGCTTAATAAATTAAGCACAAAGTCACATTCCAAAAATGAATTTAAATCAAAATGACTTCAAATGTTAATATAGAAAAACTGCATTTAATCCTATCTGTACGCAAAACGGGCCAAGCCGCAATTAATCCCGAAAATAAACCCCAAAAACTTTCAGTGACTACACGTTCAGTGCATAGAAAGTGCAGAAATCGGCCTTAACAGAGAAGCCATGGGCCAGTTAACATCTGTCTGTGGGCCACATTTGGCCCTGGGGCCAGACTTTGGACACCCTGCTATATATCATCTATTAAACATTTGAATTAGATTATCTTATCAAATACCTTTTATATATATTATGTGAATGCATGCTGTATGCTGTTTCACAGATTATGCTAAATGAAAAATGATTAAGCATTAAATTAACATCATCATGTATCCCTCAGATTACAGTAATACCATACAGATTATAGATTTAAGCAGCAGATGGCGCTATAAGGTGAAAAAAAAAAAAGTCCAATTTCCACTACAACATTGGTATTTATTTGTAATACATTACATTATACATCTCACCGTCCACTTTATTAGGAACACCCGTACACCTGCACATACATGCAGTTATCAAGTCAGCCAATCATGTGGCAGCAGCGCAATGCAAAAAAAAATCATGCAGATACAGATTCAGTTAATGTTCATGTCACTGTCTTTTTTACAGTTACACTGTTCGATTCGTATAATATTTCCTTCTTTGTCTATACTGAAGTAATTATTGACCCTTTTTTTGACTTGCTTCTAAGCAACTTCAGATAAACTTCATAAGTGTAGATGAACAGCGAGGACGCATCGTGACAGGTGTCAGGTTCACAGCATGGTGGCGTTACAAAATGACAGCACAATACACAAACAAAACAAACAAACAAGATCAGAAACTTCACTCGCACGAGGTGTTTACACACAATTTAAGCGAACCTATGACTAAATGTCCACTGCACGCGGCGTGAATATCTCCCCTCATTATCTTTGTCAGTGTCACGCCTCTTTAGGGGGCGTGTCTGTTTACAACGCAGAACCTGAAATTGTGTATTTAAAAAAAACAAAACATCTTATTCAAGATAACTTGGTTCTAAAAGCGCATTCGGAGTTCAGTATTTTTGTGAAGTTAAAATATTCCTTTTTTTTTTTTACAGCGTCATTCAATGACACGCATTCCTGCAGTTATTCATTTTTCGTTCACGTCGACCAAACGGAAAAATATGTAAGCAGTACAATGTGAACGTACGCAATTGTGTACAGCCAGGGCCAAAAGTTTTGAGAATGACACAAATATTAATTTTCACAAAATCTACTGCTTCAGTGTTTTTAGATCTTTTTGTCAGATGTTACTAACTGTTACTGAAGTATAATCACAAGCATTTCATAAGTGTCAATGGCTTTTATTGACAATTACATGAAGTTTATGCAAAGAGTCAATATTTGCAGTGTTGACCCTTCTTTTTCAAGACCTCTGCAATTCGCCCTGGCATGCTGTCAATCAACTTCTGGGCCACATCCTGACTGATGGAAGCCCATTCTTGCATAATCAATGCTTGGAGTTTGTGGGTTTTTGTTTGTCCACCCGCCTCTTGAGGATTGACCACAAATTCTCAATGGGATTAAGGTCTGGGGAGTTTCCTGGCCATGGACCCAAAATGTCGATGTTTTGTTCCCCGAGCCACTTCGTTATCACTTTTGCCTTGTGGCAAGGTGCCCCATCATGCTGGAAAAGGCATTGTTCATCACCAAACTGTTCTTGGATGGTTGGGAGAAGTTGCTCTCTGAGGATGTTTCTGTACCATTCTTTATTCATGGCTGTGTTCTTAGGCAAAATTGTGAGTGAGCCCACTCCCTTGGCTGAGAAGCAACCCCACACATGAGTGGTCTCAGGATGCTTTACTGTTGGCATGACACAGGACTGATGGTAGCGCTCACCTTTTCTTCTCCAGGCAAGCTTTTTTCCAGATGCCCCAAACAATCGGAAAGTGGATTCATCAGAGAAAATGACATTACCCCAGTCCTCAGCAGTCCAATCCCTGTACTTTTTGCAGAATAGCAGTCTGTCCCTGATGTTTTTCCTGGAGAGAAGTGGCTTCTTTGCTGCCCTTCTTGACACCAGGCCATCCTCCAAAAGTTTTCGCCTTACTGTGCGTGCAGACGCACTCACACCTGCCGGTCCTGGCGCTTGCTGGATTTTCTTGGGCGCCCTGAAGCCTTCTTCACAACAGTTGAACCTCTCTCCTTGAAGGTCTTGATGATCCGATAAATGGTTGATTTAGGTGCAATCTTACTAGCAGCAATATCCTTCCCTGTGAATCCCTTTTTGTGCAAAGCAATGATGGCTGCACGTGTTTCCTTGCAGGTAACCATAGTTAACAGAGGAAGAACAATAATTTCAAGCACCACCCTCCTTTTAAAGCTTCCAGTCTGTTATTCTAACTCAATCAGCATGACAGAGTGATCTCCAGCCTTGTCCTCGTTAACACTCTCACCTGTGTTAACGAGAGAATCACTGACATGATGTCAGCTGGTCCTTTTGTGGAAGGGCTGAAATGCAGTGGACATGTTTTTTTGGGATTAAGTTCATTTTCATGGCAAAGAGGGACTTTGAAATTAATTGCAATTCATCTGATCACTCTTCATAACATTCTGGAGTATATGCAAATTGCCATCATAAAAACTGAGGCAGCAGACTTTGTAAAAATTAATATTTGTGTCATTCTCAAAACTTTTGGCCACGGCTGTACAGAGGACGTAAAGATGTCGTTTGTCCGATTAGTCACCGTTACGCAGTAATTTGCATAACAAAACCAAAATTTTCCCTCAAAGTTCTTGCTGCTCACTATCCCACAATCCATAGCGCATTTTTATATTCGCTACTCCCACTGATGCATTCGCGCACAGTGGACATGTAGCCTATGCATAATCGCCCCCTTGTGGAGAATCTTCCACCTGATAATTGAAAGCGAGTTATAAAAGCTGCACAGGATCCTGAATGTCCCGGCGTTCCCGTGTCCACAGGGGTGGTGCTTAAGTTGATCGTGCAAATCGTGCCTGATCGTGATTACAAATAGCATCGTGATAGTATGACATCACAACCAAAATACATTGTGTAACTGAACGCATTATCTGAAAGCACTACACATTGAGCTGAAGGAATGAAAAGAAAAGCTAGTGGTTATACGATCACACTGAAACTCGAAGCTCCGCCCCTTTTTGACCTCCGTCCAGCCGAATATGGACGTGCGTTACTAAAAACAAGCCAACCTATAATATATATGGTATTGATATATAACCATATGAATGCTTTTTCACACTATGGTTTTTTTTTAATCCTGCAACAAGCCTTAAAATATACTTAAACAAAAATAATCTGATAAAAATACAAACTAGAACTTCTGCTCTCTCTCTTTCTATATATACACATATATAAAAAGGAGCTGTAACAAAACTGCAAAAGCACAGGTGGCTGAGGGAAAATAAGGAAGAGAACAGCGCTGAGCGAGGGATGATGGGATGATGGGAAGGCGTCAGTCGTCGTCGCTGTCACTGCCCGATTCGCTCAGCTGCAGATCGTTTCCTGAGGTGAGAACAAACACCAACATGGACAACATTCAGCACATAAATATTGCAAAAGAAAGTTGTTGTTTTTTTTTAGTTAAAAGAATTGACTTTTGTTTCCTGGCCGCCATTTTCTTTCTATATTACGCAGAGGTGACCTATAAGAATTAAACACTGGCTTACATCAGCTTCCCCCCCTTTTTTTTGCATAATAAAATCTCTCTATGTTATAAACAGAATAACACGACAATCTGATCTTGCCGAGCTTCACCTGCCATGCTCTGTTGGATCAGTGTAGCCTTTTTAAGCAGGAAGTAGCAGTGGCGTGCAACCGCAACATCACTCGATTTTGGCTCGTTCCCTGAGCTGCTGTGAGAAATGTGTACAAAATCTACCAACACACCACGTGACATTCATGACTTGCATGCAAAAACAAAAGTCTGTCATTCCTACATGTTTTTCTAGCACTTGTTTACGTTGCCGGGGAGACGCTGATGTTAATCGTTTTGGGATTTGACACGCCCACCCTGTTCTGATGAAGCAGAAAATAAAGACTTTTTGTAGCTTTTAGTTATATTTAATTTGTAGTTTGGATATATAATTATCTATATGGAATCTATCATTTGTAAAAATACTCATGATCTTTAGTATAACGATGTTATACTTTAACATGTTTAATATGGAACCTATGAATTTATATATGTGTGTGTGTGTGTGTGTGTGTGTGTGTGTGAGTGAGAGAGTGAGATACTCACTCAGCGTGTTCATTAGCTGGTTGTTGCCCTGCGATTTCTCGGTGCCGTTGCTCAGAGGCTCTCGGCTGGGAGACAGGTGGAGGTTTGCGCTCTCCTGCTCTCCGTCACTGCTGGAGCTGTCGTCGTCTCCGCTACCTGAACCACTGCCTGAGTCTGAGGAGCTGCTGCTGCCACTGCTGCTCATCTGCTCAATGATCTCCACCTCCGCCCGCAGCTCTGAGAGAGAGAGAGAGAGAGAGAGAGAGAGAGAGAGAGAGAGAGAGAGAGAGAGAGAGAGAGAGGAAAATGAGGGAAAGACAGACAAAGTGAAAGAGAGAAAGAAAGAGAGGGACAGACAGAGATGGAAAGAAAGAGAGACAGAGAAAACAAAAGTCAGAGAGAGAGAGAAAGAAAGAGAATGTCAGAGAGAGACAAAGAAAGACAAAAAGAAGACAAACAGAAAGAAAGAGACAGCAACATTAAGAAAGAGAGAAATAAAGACAAAGAGAGACAAAGTAAGAGACAGAAAGAAAGAAAAAAAGAAAAGCACGAGAGAGAGCGAGTAATAGACAGACAAAGAGAGACAGATAAAAAGAAAGAGACAAGACAGGGAGAAAAAGAGGGACAGAGAGACAGAAAGAAAGAGAGGGACAGACAGAGATGGAAATAAAGAGAGATAGAGAAAACAAAAGTCAGAGAGAGAGAAAGGAAGACAAGGAAAAAAAGAATGAAAGAAAGACAAAAAAAGGGCAGCCATACAGAGAGAGAGAGAGATTTTGGTGGATGTGAGGTGATCCTGTGAGACAGTCAGAGCTATCAGCCGTCTCTCACCTCTCTTGATGTCGTCCAGCTGGGGCTCAGGAGACGGGTTGTCTTTACTCGGGGACGTCTTCACTCCGCCGCTGGGTTTAGTGGGAGTTCGGAACTGAGACGCAGGCTGACTGGCTCTCACTGACTGCTGCTCGATCCGAGCCTGGATCTTACTGCTGCCCTCGGCTCTGACGCAACGACACAGGGGTCAAAGGTCAACCAAACATTTAACTCTTGATGCCATTTCAAAATAATTTCTATTTAAATCTAAACTCTCACCTGGTCTTCTTGACCTGAATGCTACTGCTCAGCTTCTCCAGCACAAACTCGCCGGTGTCGTGGTTGATGATCAGGACGCAGTCTTTCTGATACGGCCGTTTGTTGCCTTTGAAGACCGTCATGGGAGGCGTTGAACCCTTGTGATCAACAACAACAACGATCAATCACAATAAAAATTTTAAAAAAAAACCCGAGTATGTAAGATCAGGTATTGTGAATGTAAAGAAGAAAAAAAAGTTCTCACAGGTATGTGTGGGAGCGTGATGGTGACCTCGTCTCCTTTTCCCACCTGCAGCTCTCCTTCACATGACGTGTCGATGGAGGCCGGCTTAAAATCATCTGCCACAGTAAACAAAAACATAGGTGCGAAATCCCTCATCAACCTCCCCTTTTTTCTTTCGTGAAGTTAATAAGCATATCAAATTCCTCGGGTCACAATACTGAGATACAGCTTTACCACCGAATAGGACAAAACACTGGAGACTCCTTCCGAAAGAAAGAAAGAAAGACACTGGAGACTCCTTCCGAAAGAAAGAAAGAAAGAAAGAGACACTGGAGACTCCTTCCGAAAGAAAGAAAGAAAGAAAGAGACACTGGAGACTCCTTCCGAAAGAAAGAAAGAAAGAAAGACAGACAGACAGACACTGGAGACTCCTTCCGAAAGAAAGAAAGAAAGAAAGAAAGAAAGAAAGACAGACAGACACTGGAGACTCCTTCCACAAATAATAAATCAAGTGTCACCTAAATAAAGTAAACCTTCAATCATTTTGTTGTTACCTTAATGAACAAGTGCATTAATATACAGTCCCCTCCGAAACTATTGGAACAGCAAGACCCATTTGTTTCTTTGTGCTATACACTAAAGACATTTGGGTTCGAGATCAAAAGATGGACATGAGACGAGGTTTCAGCTTTTATTTCCTGATACTTACATCTACATGTGTAAAACATTATGAAACAGAACCTTTTGTATCAGACCACCCAATCTCTAGGCAAGCAAAAGTCTAGGAACATACAAGTCTTGAAGTAAATAACACTTAATATTTGGTTGCACATCCCTCGCTTACAATAACTGCACCAAGCCTGTGACCCACTGACATCACCACTCTGTAGGTTTCTTCTTTCGTGTTGCTTTTCCAGGTTTTTACCGCAGCCTCTTTCAGTTGTTCTTTGTTACGTGGGGTTTCTCCCTTCAGTCTCCTCTTCAGGAGGTGAAATGCTACTCAACCAAGTTAAGGTCTGGTGATTGACTTGGCCAGTCTAAAACCTTCCATTTTTTCCCCCCTCTGATAAAGTCCTTTGTTGAGTTGGCAGTGTGCTTTGGATCATTGTCTTGCTGCATGATGATGAAGTTCCTCCTGATTAATTTGATGCATTTCTCTGTAAACTGGCAGACAAAATGTTCCTGAAAACTTCTGAATTCATTCTGCTGCTACTGTACCATCATGAGTTACATCATCAATAAAGATTAGTGAGTCTGTTCCAAGAGCAGCCATGCAAGCCCAAGCCATGACACTACCTCCACCATGATTCACAGATGAGCTTCTGTGATTTGGATCATAAACAGATCTTTTCTTTCTCCACACTTTGGCCTTTCGATCACTCTGGTAGAGGTTAATCTTGGTTCCAGAGCTTTTGTGGCTCATCTCTGTATTTCTTTGCGAATTCCAGTCTGGCTTTCTGATCCTTACTGCTGATGAGTGGTTTTGCATCTTGTGGTGCGGCCTCTATGTTTCTGCTCTCGAAGTCTTCTTCGAACGGTGGATTGTGATACCTTCACCCCTGCCCTGTGGAGGTTCTTGGTGATGTCGCTGACTGTTGTTTTGGGTTTTTTTTTTTCTTCACAGCTCACACAGTGTTTGTCATCAGCTGCTGTTGTTGTTGTTGTTTTCCTTGACCGATCCATTTGGTGTCTGTTGCTCAGTACACCGGTGGTTTCTTTCTTCTTCAGGACGTTCCAAATTATTGTTTGTGCGATGCCTCTGATTGATTTCCCCTCTTTTCTCAGCTTCAAAAACGGCTCGCTTTTCTCCCATAGACAGCTCTCTGGTCTTCGCCCCGGCTTATCCTTTTTAACAACAAATGCAGTCTTCGCAAGTGAAACTGAAGGCTAAAACCAAGATTAGATGTTTAGAGCTGCTCATTATTTAAACAATCAATCTAACAGGACACACCTGGGTAACAAGTAACACCTGTCAGTCACATGTCCCAAATATTTTTTTTGCTTGCCTACAAATTGGGTGGTGTGATACAAAATGTGCTGTGTTTTATGTCGTTTAAAACACATCTACATATAAATACCGGGAAATAAAAGCTGAAATGCTAAAGTCTCTTGTCATGTTCATCTTGTGATCTCGAACCCAAATGTCTTCAGTCTACAGCGAAAAGCAAATGAATTGGCCTTGCCGTTCCAATAGTTTCGGAGGGGACTGTAAACCTGTGAGAGGTAGCACTACTACTAACCGCTGTTATGGAAAATTAATCAACACTTTTTGGAGAATTGAGCAGCCCCGTGGTGGACAAAACATTAGTAACTCCATTTTAGAGATAAGGTTTTATATCTCTTTATCCACCGTGTCATTCCCTGGTGTTTTAGACATTAAATTAATAATGAAAAATCGACAATTTAACAGCAATAATGACTTTTAAATCAACGTCAATCTTAAGTTATCAATGAACGAAAGTGTGCACGATGTCGTAAAGGGCATTAGCTATCTTGCTAGCTGGCGATATGCTAATATAGTTGCCTATGTGAAATATCGCGATAGTACACGGTATCGGCTCCCGGGTTTTTCAGACGGTTATATTAGAGACGTGTGAAGACGAGCTGGGAATCGCGCGCTGCACTCACATCTGATGGTGTGGAAGGAGGACTTGGCTTTTTTCTCGAAGCTCTCTCCCAGCTTTAAAACGTGTTCCTCTTTATCCAGCACCGCATTACAGCTTCCGTTCATGACTGTAAGCCGCTAATCACCTCCTCACGTCTACATTCATTCACCTGCGGGCTGCCTGAACCGCAGAATTTCTCCGTAACGTCCAAATAAAATCATATCACGCAAAATTTGTTGACATCGCAAGATTTCCGCTCATGATAGCAAAATAAAAGTCGCTGAAAACACGGAAGATGAAAGACGGAACCGGACAAAACACACACCAACAAAAATAAATAAACAAATAAAACTACAAATGACATGAAAATACAATTCTGCCTCTATAAATATTTTAATTGTCAGTATGAGTACATAAGTTATTAGTACTTTTTAATGTTGTCTAAATAAAAATAAATAAATACAATAATAATAATAATAAGACTAAAGACATAGTTTAGCTGTTTATATTGTAGCTCGGTTACTTAACATAAATAAATAAATTTCATGAAGTCATTTATTATTATAAATGTATACCTTTCATCATTGTTTTATATCAACACTATAATCATCATCATCATCATCATCATCATGAAAAGTATTAAACATGAACACAAATACATTTATTAATTAATTTCTTTATTTGTATTTTTTTTTATGTTGTTGAGCTGTTCATATTGTAGCTGGGTTACTTTTTACAGTAAAATAAATAAATAAATAAATAAACAAACAAATTAATCGAGTAAGTTTTATCCAAATCCTGTATAAATGCTTTTTTTCTGTGCAAATCCTATAGTCACAAGTTTAAAAAATAAATAAATAAATAAATAAATAATTAACTCATGTTGAATGGGCTGCTGACGCACATGGCGTGACGCTCACCCGATTACCGTAAAGGTTGAAATACACTCGCCTGTGAAAAAAAATACAGACTTGTCCATTAAAAATACATATTTTACTTAAACATATTTGCTGTATATAGAAAATATGACGCAGTTTGAGTAACTAAGACCGTAATTTGATCAATTCTTGCGCTGTTTTACAAATACACGTGATGACAAATGAACATTGTTTCCAGCTCATGTATTGTGTATGTTACGGTAAACCGAACGGAAGCTTAAACTATTCCGCGTCGAGAAGCATTTTAACCAATCACGTTACGGCGTAGGGAAGGGGGCGTGGTTACATTGAGAACGCGGTAGTGTGTGTGTACAGAAACAGATGGAGGATTTCTGAATGTGTTGAAAGCGCAGAAGTTTTATATATAATGACAGCTTCAGAGCCAAAACTTATTTTGTTATTCAGCGGAAAACGGAAGTCTGGGAAGGACTACGTGACAGATTTAATACAAAAAAGGTGATTTTTTTTTGTTTTTTTGTTTTGTATTAAAAATTCAAATCAATGCTAATAGTGTAACCTGTGTTTTGGTAGTTGGTATCTGGTCAGCTTTTTCAGCTCGGACTATGTTTAAAGGTGCAATAGGCAACTTATTTTAGGTTCCCACCAGTACAAATAACCTGGATAAATATGTAGAACGTGATGAGAAATACTGGTTTAGGCTGCAGCACTACGTGGCTGAGAAAACCCGTTTGGAAAACTGTCTTACGGTCCGGAATGCTGCAGTTTCCTTCGGGATCAGTAAAGTTTCTATCTATCTACGGTTGTTAATGATGTGTATGTGTGTGTAGGTTGAGTCCAGAGCTGTGCTGCATCCTCCGGCTTTCTGCTCCACTTAAAGAGCAATATGCACAGGTATAAATCAGCTCTTACAGCTCAACAAATATCAGATCACTTTAAATATAAATATGATTCAAAATGCACACATCATTAGGAGCACGGGCTGGACTATGAGCGGCTGTTGGGAGCAGGGCAGTATAAGGAGCAGCACCGTGCGGAGATGATCCGCTGGGGGGAGAGCAAGAGGCACCTGGACCCGGGCTTTTTCTGCCGCATGGTGGTGTGTGGAGCCGCTCAGCCTGTGTGGGTGAGTACTAGGGTTAGCATTATTTTAACCCTGATCACCAAGATGATACTAAAACCAAAAATCACCACACCGGCTGTCCAAACACAGGAGCTGCTCAAATTGGTAGACCATCTCTGCTCAACGTTGAGCTGCTCATTAATCAGCTCAACCTGTGTTTTGTTATTTGGTCAGATTTTTCAGTTCAGACTATGTTTAAAGGTGCAATCGGCAATTTATCTCAGTTCCTACTAGTACAAATAACCTGGAATAATTTGTACAACATGGTGAAAAAATAATGTTTAAGCCATGGCCTTGGCACAAGTGCATCACGTGACTGAGAAAACCCGTTTGGAAAACTGTCTTACAGTCTGGAGTGCTTGTTGTGTTTGGATGGGCCTCTTGTCAGTCATTCTATTGTCAGACACTCCCTAACTCCCCTTCACTTCACTGGTTGGCAAGCATCCAGTGCAGCCAGATCATTCTCCTGTGAGGAAAAACTAAGCTCATAAGAACTTACCACACAGAAAAAAGGACAGCGACAGCACTAATGAACAGCCTCATAAGTCATAAGCTGAATTTCGTGTGTTTATAGTGTTATAACTGGGCTTTCAAGCAGTTGAATCTCCGAGTGCGCTTTAAAGTGATGTCATGACAGTCCTTGGTAATGCTAACTCTACTTAAACCACTAGGTACGGGGGCCGAGCTTTATGTACATAGGTTTATGTACATAGGTTGGGAATGGGGGCAGGCTCAAGAAAAAAAAAAAAAATTAATATTCGTCAAATGAGAAAGCCTAGTCTTGGACAAGGATTAGCTACACATAGATAAAAAAAACATCATACTAGGCGATCATTTAGTACGGGTAATCACATGGCTTCTTAATTTAGAATTACAAAATACACACACATGAACTCCAGATCACTCTGGATATTATGGGCCTAGTTTTTTTTTTTTTTAATTAAGCAGCTCTTTTTTGTAACTTCTTGTTCATGTCCTTCATGCTTCGTAAACCAGGATTACAGGTTGACCTTAACCTGATACACTGTAAGAAGCTGTAGTCCTGTTGCATGATTGGATCAAATGCTTACTGCTCACCAGCCCTGGCCTGCTGTTCTCTCTGTCTTTCTGCCTCTCTCTCTCTCTCTCTAGATTGTGAGTGACTGCAGGCGTATGTCTGATTTGCAGTGGTTCTATAGTGAATATCCACAGCAGTGTGCGAGTGTCCGAGTGGAGGCCTCTGAGCAAACCAGGGCTCAGAGGGGATGGAGATTCACTGCAGGTAGGAGCCATTGCCGATCATACAAACTACAGGCATCTCGTATTCAGTTTGAAGGGGGGGGATTTTTTAACCCTTTGGAATGACCAGGATTTCTGCAAGAATTACTCATAAAATGAGCCCTAAAGTCATATAAAGTCAAACACAGTTTGCAAAAGGTCACCTGATGTTCCACAGCACTTCAGATGAGAGGTCTCTGCAAAAAAAAAAAAATCTTTGGCAGAAATGCACAAGGCTATGTTTGGAAGAGAAAAAAGCACTGCACACTAATAAGTAGCTATGAAGCATGCTGGAGGGGGGATTATATCAGTAATCAGCTCTGAACCATGGTGGATCATACACATAACCAGCTCTGAAACATGGTGGAGGGTGGATCATACAAATAACCAGCTCTGAACCATGGTGGAGGGTGCATCATACCAATAACCAGCTCTGAAGAGTGGTGGAGGGCACATCATATTAATAACCAGCTCTGAAACATAGTGGAGGGTGGATCATACCAATAACCAGCTCTGAACCATGGAGGAGGGTGGATCATACCAATAACCAGCTCTGAAGAGTGGTGGAGGGTGCATCATACCAATAACCAGCTCTGAACCATGGAGGAGGGTGGATCATACCAATAACCAGCTCTGAAGAGTGGTGGAGGGTGCATCATACCAATAACCAGCTCTGAATCATGGTGGATCATACACATAACCAGCTCTGAACCATAGTGGAGGGTGGATCATACCAAAAATCAGCTCTGAACCATGGTGGAGGGTGGATCATACCAATAATCAGCTCTGAACCATGGTGGATCATATACATAACCAGCTCTGAAACATAGTGGAGGGTGGATCATACCAATAACCAGCTCTGAACCATGGTGGAGGGTGGATCATACCAATAATCAGCTCTGAACCATGGTGGATCATACACATAACCAGCTCTGAACCATGGTGGAGGGTGGATCATACCAATAATCAGCTCTGAACCATGGTGGATCATACACATAACCAGCTCTGAAACATAGTGGAGGGTGGATCATACCAATAATCAGCTCTGAACCATGGTGGATCATACACATAACCAGCTCTGAAACATAGTGGAGGGTGCATCATACCAATAATCATTTCTGAAACATGGTGGGGGGTGCATCATACCAATAACCAGCTCTGAAACATGGTGGGGGGTGCATCATACCAATAACCAGCTCTGAAGCGTGGTGGAGGGTGGATAATACCAGTAACCAGCTCTGAAACATAGTGGAGGGTGCATCATACCAATAACCAGCTCTGAAACATGGTGGAGGGTGCATCATACCAATAACCAGCTCTAAAACATGGTGGTGGGTGCATCATGGTTTGGAGACGGGACATCTTGCAGTCACTGAGAGAACAAAACTCAAACGTATTTATAAATTTTTAATTTTACTGGGATATTTCAGGATATCCATCTATCTACCTGAAACATACAGAAGATCCAGCAAAACAATGGCCAAAAACAGAAAAGTAAAAAGCTCAGTGGTTCACAAAGAAGAAAATTAGTTTTCAAGTGCCTAAATCAGAGTTCAAACTAATAAAGGATGTTCTACTGGACTGTGAATGATTAAAACATGGGGTTCAAAAATTACATGAAAAGGATCAGTGTCATGTCAGATTAGGCAAACAGTCTACTATTTATATCTATTTCCTGTTTTATAATTGTCTTATTATTTATGCGAGGTCTCTTTAGATTTGGAAAGGCAATATGCACCAAGTTGGCAGTTTACTAGCTACACCATGTCAGAATAGCTCACCTTGTTTGTAAAATGACTGACATTGTCCACCTCTGGCTCCTCAGGAGTAGACGATGCAGAGTCTGAATGTGGTCTGGATCAGGGAGTGGACTTTGACTGGATCATAAGGAACGACGGAGACATCAATCTTCTCGATGGACAGCTTGAGGGACTGTTGTCATTAGCTAGGGAGAGGACACGGGAGCACCACTGCACACAAGGCAGTATAAAATCAAATGGACAATGAACAGGAGACTTACCTGTGGAATAAAAGTATTATGTTCTGTTATTGTAGACCGTGTTTACTTAAATGAAGGGGGCCGTTTTTTCATCACCTCAAGAGTGACAGGCATTTATATTAAGATTTGCTCAATATCATGTTGCTGTTTACCTTCATAGTGCATTTGTGACTTATCGTGTCAACTTTTCCGCAGGCATGTGATTAGAAAAACACTCACTTTTCATTTCCCTTCACATTTCGAGGGACACTCACACCAGCTCTCACAATCATCACCACTTGAATCCCAATGAGTATTTTGTTGGACTTTCATCAAGACATTATCATGTTTCTCATACGTTTTTAAGGTAAAGCTCATCAGCAAAAAAGACCAGGTGTGCCTGAACAGGTCCATTAAACCTTAACAGATTGAAACTGATTCTACCTCACTTGTAAGTATTTAAGAGAAAATTGCTTAACTAATAATAAATTAAAATGTATTATTACACAACTCTGTTGAACTCTTAAGTTTCTAACAGCAGTTCTGACAGTACTGTCTGCTGTAATTCAAATCACCGGTTTATATTAATGAGCTCGTTCTAATACGTTAGAGTAATTCAGTTATGTTTATCCTGATAGGAGTGGTCTCTTTCAGAATGACTCCGCCCCCATGCACAGGGCACAAGTACTCGCTTGATGTAAATAAAGATAACTTCAATTATATGCTATGGCATATTTCACGAGATCTCAACCTTGCTGATCACCACTTGGGAGATTTTGGAGCGATGTGTTAGACAGCTCTCTAGACCACCACCATCATCAAAACACCAACTGAGGAAATATTTTTTGGACTAACAAGTGTTCATCGCTCCAGTACAGTTCCAGAGATTTGTAGAATCAAAGCCAAGACGCACTGAAACTCTTCTGATGGCCTAACACCTTATTAAAGCACCATGTTCCTTTTTCCCCCCCCTTTAATTTGTCATTAGGCTATAGGTCTAGGAAACCCTCCAGGGCCTTTGTTCAGGTCATGTGAACCAGATACATGAATAACTTCCAACAGATTTTCAAAGAATAAGTCAGGAAGTGACAAGTTCAGACAAATGTTCCTACATTATGCAGCATATTTTTAGGGATGATCATTTTACGCCTCCTTTTATTATCACAGATGTTGAATTCAAGCCCTGTGGGCCAAACAAGCTTGGAAAATAAAAATAATATTGAAACAGACCATAGTACCTAATACTCAGTATTTTTGCACTAGACCAGTAATATCTAGAATTAACAGCAGCACGGCATTCCACACATGCCTCTGTACAGCGCACATGGGCTCGCATCTCACACAACTATCTGCTGCATCTGATGAAAATCAGACCTGTGTCAAGATTCAGAAAAACTTCAGGTGTTGCGTGTGCGCTTAACACTGAATCCGGAAATGCATTGTAAAGACGTACCAATATGTTGAAAAAGAGCACAAAGACGAGAGATTGGGGACTAAGGACATGTAAGGACACAGCCTGTGCGAGTTCATCGTAAATCTTTCTCAACATTACCTACTATATAGCCAAAGTATGTGGACACCTGACCATCACACCCATGTGTGCTTTTTGAACATCCCATTCCAGGTTTAGTCCCCCTTTCCTGTTATAATAACCTCCACTCTTCCGGGAAGGCTAGACACAAGATTTTGGACCATGGCTGTGGGGATTTGTGTCCATTCAGCAACAAGAGCATTAGTGAGGTCAGGCACTGACATCAGGTGAGGAGGACTGGGGTGCAGTTGGCGTTCCAGTTCATCCCTAAGATGTTCAGTGGTTGAGGTCAGGACTCTACAGGACACTCAAGTTCTTCTACACCAGCCTTGGCAAACCATGTCATGGAGCTCACTTTGTGCACAGGGGCATTGTCATGCTGGAATAGGTTTGGGCCTCTTAGTTCCAATGAAGGGAAACTGCAATTCTACAGCATGCAAAAACATTATATAAAATTGTGTTTCTAACTTTGTGGCAACAGTTTGCTGAAGAATCACATACGGCTGTGATGAGCGGGTGTCCACATACTTTTGACCATAGTGTATATTTGCAATATTTGGAAAACCGATATACAGTTTAAAAAAAAAACAAAAAAAAAAAAAAACAAAACAAAACTTGAATCTTAGGCCAAAAATTTCGACTTCACGTCAGTTGATATGGAGGCTTTGGCTGTCTACTGAAAGAGGTGAAAAGTGGTTAGGATGAACTAAACAGACCATACACATCATACCACCCATTAATTCTTGGTATCAGAGATCTCCTCAAACTCTTAGACTATCTTTCCAAAAAAGCTTGACATATTTTTAAAGCTTTATAAAAAAAAAATAATAATAATTTTTAAAAAATAAATATTTCCAAACGTGACTTTTCCCCTTTACGACATGGCTGAAAACAAACAATCCCAGAAAGCTCATTAAGTGTTATAGTACTTTATTTAAAAAAAAAAAAAAAAAGAAAAAAAAAAAAAGATTTTTGATCTTGTGCCATTATTACAATGAAACACTGATAGCAAAATGTTTACATCTTGAACTTTTGCAATTCCAGTTAAAAAGGTTCTTGGTGCTTTGAAGTACTTAATTCACTCTGCAAGTGTACACGGAACAGACAGTACACTGAAGAGATGCTCAGATAACACCTTTTAACTATTCATCCCCCCGTTCTCTCTCTATTGACCCTTTCAACATGATTTTGGCAGTGGAAATGTGACGTCCTGTCTCTCTGCCTCTAACTCAGTCGTGACCATAAGAAGAAAAGGTGAGCAAGCCGTCGCCTCAAAAAGACAAAGGCTGGTTTAACTACATTTTTCCCCTCACCTCAGTCCAAACTCGAATCTGATGCCTAGTGTTTGTTGCTCTACACCTAAGCCTTAAAGAGATGGAAAGGTTGAATGAAAACCGTTTAGAGTTGGTCACGTTTGTTTTTGCAGAATAACAGGAAAAGAGGAAAAATTCGACTGAAATGATTCTGCATAATTAGTAATGGGTCTTAACTCTTTTCTAAGCAAAATGCATGGCTAAGAGTACCATACAACATAACATAATGGTCCTGCATGGCATTGGCACAGTAAATACAAATATCTGTTATAATGAATAGTGCTCAAGGGTTAAAATGTATGGGGCAGGAAAAAGGGTTAAGCAATTACAGAGACACGTGGGAAGAGTCATATTTTGCACTGCGACCTTTCCAATTCTTTATACTATATTGTGTTAATATTGCACTGTGGGACTAGTAAACCAACCAAAACACAGAAATCTGAAAAAGAGAGCCATCTCATTACCTAATCGCACATAATTACAGAATGGATGTATCAAATCAGGAATATTTCAACTTGCAGACATTGGCGCCTTATCATATGCAGTCTTGTTTAAAGAAAAAAAAAGGGAGGGGGGGAAAGAAGAAGAAGAGAGAAAAAAAAAAAAACTAGATACATGATAAAGAAATAAAGGGAAACCAGGCAAATACTGATGGCTGAAGCTGGAATGTGAGGAATGACACTAAAGTGCTACCTACACCAAAAAAAAAAAAGCAACTTGCCCTTGTTCAGCCACCCAGCAATAATTGAAGGGTGTAAAGTGGGTAGAAAGGTGGGGTGAGGAAGGGAATAGAGGAGAGAGGGGGGTGCAGACTTTTAGAAGTTGTTGAGATCCTGCAGAGTGGCGTCCAGCGTGGCGTGGATCTTGATGTTCTCCTCTTTAGCGGTGGCGAGCCTCTCTGCAAAACAAAATGCAAAGGGGAGAGGTGTGAGAAAATCCATGACTGCTTCCATGGACAGATCGTATATCCTGCCACATGCCCCAAACATGATGTGTGTACATATTTTTTGCAAGCAGGCACAACATCTGAAATCCTCAAGCGTTGGAGCACCAGAGACGAACGTAAAAACTGAACTGAAATCTAATACATACAACATCATTCCCACAGCACAAAGCCAAAGTTATTAGGAAACTGAAAAGAACAGACATGTCTGGTTATGTAATTTCGTAATTTATACAAGTCAGTCTGGGGAAAAAAAAAAAAAGAAAAGCCATGCTGAAACCTGTTAAATACGTTGCTGCGTCATGATATTAAATGCAAACAGGAAGTAAAATTTTAAAGCCGTGTAATCATGTCTGCAAAACCAGCTTGTTAAGATAATTTATGAAACCTAAACTTAATATTAAACAATTCATTACGAATACAGTGTGAATTCTTTGAACTTCTACTCTAACCTATAGAGCACACTCCCAAACGTTCTACAAGACAGTGTATCTGCTCATGAACAATCCAGTCTCCTTCCAGAAACGTGTCAGACGGCATTGCAAGAACTCAAATTACTCTACACAAAAGGCAGCTCAGCTCTTAATTACTCATATATCATTCATTTTATTAACCCTGGTAACAGACAGTACAACCTTACAAACAAGTCAGGTAAAAATGCTAACATAGTACAAGCATACGGCTTTGTAGATGGAGGCAGTTTTCACACTGGGCTCGTTTGCTGCGGTCCGAATCCGAGTGTGAATGTTCCCAGCGCCGCCCGCAGCATTGGTATGGTTTCAGACTCACTTGATTCTTTTGAACCCCGGTGCATTTGCATTCATCTTATGCCATCAAAAACACGCATAGAAAACACGACGTGACTCACCATATAATTTTAAAAAAAAATTATTTTGGTGCCATTATGCGCAGCAGTGGACCTCTCGTGTCTTTTGTGAAACTAACGAGGTCATCGGCTAAAACACATGCAGCTTATTTTACTTCTTGAACAAGTGCGGACCCGAGTACGAGCTGCGTTCACATTCACGGGAATCGCAGCACAGTTCCAGCGCAACCAAACACATACCACCTCCTACAGGTAATCTTGTGTTCGGTACCGCGGTGTGCTTTCCAGTCCGCATGACAGCTTTCACATTTCCAATTTTTCATGCAAACCGTGCTCCATTTCAGACTAAACTGCCAGTGTGAAAGCCCCCAGAGTGTCAGGATGCAGTTACACCTTCTGGCTTTACCTTATAGCTATTCTGTCATATCTATACAACTATTACTGCTGTGGCTCCACTGACCCTCCAGACGTATCCAATTCTCCATTTCTGATGCTCTACTTCTGATTCACTTCTGACTCACCTTCTGCTGGTGGTCCCACACGCAGATTCCCTAAAGATTTCCACTTCCCAAAAAACAGTTTATACCTCACCCTTTAAGTCTCACCCTTTCTTCTGTGCATAATTGAACTCCAGAGCTGCTGCTGTCTATCCGATTTTACCCAGAAGAGTTGGGTTCCTCTCAAGGTTTCTCCCTCATTTTGTCTCAGGGGGGTTTTTCTTTACCACAGTCACCTCTGGCTTGCTCATCAGGGATCAAATCTACAATGTCCATTTCTAAAAGTGCCATAAAAATAAAATAGAAATAAAAAAAATCTATCTAATCCATGACCAAGTAAATACTCTGCATTTACTACATTAAAGCAAAAACAAAAACACGGCGTGTATGATCATGTCAAGCTGAAAATGATTAGTCAACTCACCCTTTCTGTTGTGATCTAAACCTTGCTAAACCTGCTTTCCTAATGCTGGCATTAACGTATAATTAGCTCAGTTACAAATCTAACACTGGAACCTACAATCTCCCCCAGAGTTCACAGATAAAGATCATAAAACTGCATACCTGCATCAAATATCTACCTTTGGATAAACTGAGGCGCAGGCTGAGGCTTTATAACGAATCCTTTGATTCCTGAGTCGTTTATGTAAACCATATTGTTAGAACTGGCTACACATGAACTAGTAAAGTTTCTGATTCACAATATTCCACTTATAACATTTACATTATAGTGCTTTCTGATCAATCTCACACTCCCCAATGTGTTCCCAATGCAGCCTTTCCATTTTTGTCCATTAGATATTCTTCACCAGTAGATGGCGAAGATGGTGAATCATGGTTACATTAAAAAGTAGGTGTGTAACAATAAGGGTATCGTATTGTATTGTTGAAAATGAGGCTCCCGATTCTATAAGTCTGAGTATCTAACAATACATTCAACAACCACAATGGCCGTGGTGGGCAGTAAGAAGGAACAAGAAGATTCCCTAAATCCTAAAAGGAGTAATTTGTCTTACCGGTAAGTGGTGTCGCTGATACCCGATGAGCGGTGGCCTGTAATGTTATAGTGATAGCCCAATTTGAGTAGACTAACCTCCAAACATGTGTAGGTCAATGGAACTAAACAAAAACAAGATGCAACACCCACAGCAAAGTCTGTATTTCATTCATTTAGCATTTCCTGGCTAAACTGATTTAAAAAAAATTTTTTTTTAAAACTACACAAAGATTTAATTATTATATTTATGAAACTGAAAATGGAGAACTAAGGCATACACTCTGGCAATGCTCAGGTTTGCTATACTGAAAAAAGTATTAAACTGAATTTTTCATTTTGAGCAAAATTACACTTTGTCATGGCTTGCTTTCGCTACCAGTAGATGGAAAGAGATGAGATATGTTGAGCGCACAAGAGACAAAAATAAGGACAAATTAGAAGGTGACCCAAAAGTAAAAAATTCTGACACACACACACACACACACACACACACACACACACACACACACACACACACACACACACACACACACACACAGAGAGAGAGAGACAGAGAGAGACAGAGAGAGAGACAGAGAGAGAGAGAGAGAGAGAGAGAGAGAGAGAGAGAGAGAGAACAGGCGAACAGAAAACATGCCAGAACAGAAAGTGATGAAATAAGAGTGGATGGAGCGATGACTGTGAGGGGGGAATGAACACAGAATCCTGGCCTTGACATAGTTCAGGAATGAGCTGCTAGCAAAACATGGAGAGTGGGAGGGAGAGAATGTGGGCGAGAGAGAGAGAGAGAGAGAGAGAGAGACTAAACTGGAACGCAACACTACAGTCAGTGTGCACACAGTTTCCTTGAAATCTAAGCCATGTTCTGAAGGATTGTAATTATTCTTGATGCCACTACTTGTGATTATAAACATCTTATGAGCTTAGCTAATAATACATTATCTTACTGAGTACCATCAGATGCTGTGCATTAAATAATGAGCTACTCAAAGATAGTAGATATTCAGCCAATTACATTTCCATTAAATTTAAGTATCAGACCTTGTTAACAAGCTAAAGGTCTGTCTGGTTGTATTCATATTTACCTACTCAATTAAGATGTTGATTAACCTAATGTGCATCCGTGTGTGCGTAGGAATAAATTCTAATGTACAATGTTATGATACAAATGATAAATTATTTTGCTCATACACTAGCTGAATGTGATAAATGATCATGAATCAAGTCATCATTGTGCAGTCTTACTACAAACCGAAAACTGCAAGAAGTTGCACAGTAATGACAACCCCCTGCCCCCCCATGCCACTCTGCACTCCAGATCAACACCATGCAGGAAACCACTCTTACCATGCTGCTAATCCTGTTATTCTGCAGAGTGATATAAAACACACACCAACCAACCTCAATTAGAAGCTAAGCACAGCTCTCACAGAGCTTCACAGCAGCATGCGAAGAGCAAACAATAAGGTTGTGATGCAACAGTGTAGTGTAGGTGGGTAACTACAGGTCTATTTTCATCTGGTCTACCGTGTTACGTTCTCTGCAACTTCACCAGGGAGGAACCACAATGCAGAAAGAAAAAGGAACCCGGACGAGCCAAGAATCATTATTAGTAAACAGCCATTTACCTACAGGGGTGCAAAGAAAAGAAAAACCCTAACATAACATCATGCTAAGATAGTTAGCAGGTTAAGTGCAGCAAGGGAAACCAAATATCAAAATTTGTGATCATTATCCTCTTCTAAATAAAAAGTTCTTAATGTAGCACAGGTTCATATCCTGGTCCTCACACGTAAAACATATCATTTGATTTTGACTGTTTATTCTCTCTCAAAGGTGCTCATTTATTTATTTACTCAGTAAAGTGGCTACGAATTGGATTTATTTGCAAATCCTTTGTAGGAGCGCTTACAAAAGACTAGGTAATGTAACATCGATGAATCGACCAGCTTTAAATGATATGCATCGTATTGAGTTACGGCACTTTTATAAATCAGATTATGCGGTCAAGTTTAAATCAATTATTTGTTATACACACAAATGTAATGAAAGTTTTGTGAACCGCAGTCCATTAATTCATACCACTGAACTTTTTTTGCCCTCAGATTTGTCAGTTTGCACATACCTATATGTTCTTGTTTCTGAAAAGATCGCCCATAGCCTTTGACCGTGAATTAATCCAGCTATTAAAAATCAATATAGATGGTGCCTCTGTAGTGCAGAATGTGGTGGGATGCAGAATGAGTTGCTTGTACTATACAGTAGGGATGGGCGATATGGACTTAAAACTATATCACGATATTTTCTGGTATTTATTGCGATAACGATATCAGTGACGATATAAATACAGTACCATTCACCACTGTTTTTGGCTATGAGTGATAGCTGCATGCAGTCTTGAGAGCCTCAGAAACACAAACATTGATCTAAAGGTAAAACTTACCCATCATCAGATAATATATCAATTACATAAAATAATTTTTTTTTTAATTAAAAAAAAAAAAGAAACACCAGGCTCCTTGTTTAGTGATAAACTCCTCCTCAGCTTCACATCAACCTTCCACCATACTCATTTTCGCTCTGCACGTGAGCTGTGAATGGGTCGCAGACCATCGCACATAGAAATACGTCATCAACTAGGCTTTATCGTTATTATCACGGGAAGACTAATACTTATTGTGGGGAGAATTTCTACCGGTATATCGCAAATGATAAAATATCGCCCATCCCGACTATACAGTCCGTACAGGATTTCGGGGAGTTTTTTTTCAGGATTGTTGTGGCCAAAAATTCGTGATGCAATTTACATAGGTTTTTTTGTGCTTTTTTGCAAAAAACTACTTGAATTGGCGAAACTGCAATTGTACAAAACAGTTTTGCATGGTCTTTTACAGTGATGTTTGGTGGTAAATAAGACCTTTTAGCTGTACTCATGTTCAACGCACATGAATTGATGAGGGCTTTGAATGAATCTGTGATGTGATGATGTCACATGACACATCTTGGCCCAAATCTGCGGAAAATCTGCGGTAATTTAGAATTGCAAGCTCATCTGAATATCGCAGAGTTTGCTTGATTTTGCATTAATTTCTGTGAGCTTGAAATCACAAAATCCTGGAAGGACTGACTATAGTAACTGCATCAGGGTGCATTACATCACCATGAAGAGTGTTAAGTTTAAATACAGCCTACATACCAAATGAAAACTTTTGCTAAAGTCAATACGGAGTCGTTTTTCCCCCTTTTCTGATTGGTGAACCTACTTGTTCGGCAGGAAACTAGAAAAAAAAATAAACTGAAAGCCCGCACTCAAAATCTGCTTGTTCACTTATTTGCATCATGACAGGACCTTATCCTAAACATCTAGTGCAAGTCTCAGGCTCCATCTGAGGGATGTATGTTTGTTGTTACTATTCCACCATCATGGTGAACCTGAGCTGTGGTGACTGCATAAGGATGTGCTTGATAAACTGAAAGCCCACTGTTATTTATTGGACATACTGTGGCGGTCCTCTTATCTATTCTGTGATGCAAATACAAACGAGCTTTGTGATACACGGACACAACATGAAACACTCGGTTTGTGTCCATGGGTGCTGTTCATAGTACTCATTCGTAGGTGCATTAAAGTGGTAAAACACTGCACACACACACAGAGTGCTGGTGAGCTCTAATCCGAATGCTGCGTTTATATAAAGTGCCACTTTCAGATGCCCTATGCACTGAGAGCGGGGGGAAAAAAGCGCACATGCAGTGTTCACTCCACTGCACACACATGCTAAGTATTTACATGGAGATCATGTCATTAAGAGCATGGTCCAGCTCTCCTGTAATGGCCTTGCACTCAGTTTCTGTGCATTCATCTGTGGGCATACACACAGCGATCAGAAGGCGCATGTACAGTTTTTAACGGAAGGATATCTCAGGATGTAGTGACTTTTGAGTCACCTACCTTCCAAATCATCAATCGTCTTCTCAAGTTTGGTCACTGATCTTTCGGCAAACTCGGCACGGGTCTCAGCCTGAGGAAGAAAAACAGCAAAGACGTGTCAGATTTACCAGGCACGTGATCAAATTCATTTCACAGCAGCATTTCAAAAGGAAAACAAACAAACAAAAAAAACAACCAAACAAACTAAAGTTCCCTCTTACCCAAATTATTCAGCTAGGTTAGTTAGTTTGGCACTGGAACCAAAATCCTAATACAGCTAACAAACAAGGCCTCTAGTATCTACCATTTTAGTATTGTGCATAAAGGCTTCCTCTGAAAACACATTTCTTTTGTAATTTCACAAAGACCTGCATTTGTGGTTTCTGACACTGACAAACACCACCACCAAAAAAAGATAAAAGGATGTTGCTAAAAACAGCCAGAAGTTATGTTACAAGCACTTCAGTGGAACTACTTCCCATTTTGTTTTGTTCCAAAAGAAGAAAAAGAAAAGCTTGTAAAGCAAATCTGACTGACATAATTTGCAAAATGCTAAACTAGCAGGTTTCCTTTATTTGTTATCAAGATTTAATTTATAACTCTGCTGCAATCTTAAGACACAAACTGCAGACACCCCTTAGTACCAGTGAAGGGAAACTGTAATTCTACAGCATACAAGGACATCCTATACATGTGTGTGGGGCAACAGTTTTGGGAAGGACCACAGATGGTCAGGTATCCATGTACCTTTGGTCATATAGTGTAGACACGAGATAGTGTTTCAGCTAGAAACACGTGGAGGTCTGGGAAAAAGACAGTCACATGTTGCTGTGGCTAAATTCTGTTACCAAAAAAAAAAACACCCCCCAAAAAGGATTTCAACTTATGAAGTATAAAATCTTGCTAGCTAAGTTTGTTTTCCTCACGTAGTGAATGTGAAGATATGATCAAGCTGTTGAATAGTTACATGTCATATCAAAATGGACATAATCTAAATCAATTCTGTTTGTAATCAGATACCAGCTTTCAAAATGCGAAATTTTCTCCCTTTCCACTTTTGATGGTAAACTGATTTTAAAATGCTATTGGTTGAGATACATGTAAATGAGAAACATTTCAGTTCAGGAAAGTGTGTAGTTCTCAGAACTAACTAACTAACATATTATATATATATATATATATATATATATATATATATATATATATATATATATATATATATATATATATATATATATATATATAAAAATATAATACAGTTATACAGTTTTGATAGGCATTTTAGTGAGGAACTGTGTTGGAGTCCCACCTCCTTCAGCTTATCCGTGAGAATCTTGATCTCTTCCTCGTACTTGTCCTCTTTCTGGGAATACTGCAAAGAACAAACAGTGGTGGCAGCCAATCAGAGAACCACATTGTTCGACACCAGATTATTTCTCACACACACCAAGGCCTCATGTGTTACACAGCAGCAAACCGTTGTCTCCTATTCATAAGTTCACTGATTCAGCTGATTGATTCCAGACGCAGTGTGTTTGCACCTAATCCCTAATTCACAACCAAACTGGCTTGAACAGAGTACATGTTCTGTCTTCTCCAACTTCCCCCAGTGACAGAGGGAAGCAGAAGCGAAGCTATTAATAAATGAGCTCCCTTGAGGTTGAAGACTGCTGGAATGCAAAAAAAAAATAAAAAATAAAAAAATAAAATTCTCCACAGCCTGAGCTGAATCAGCTAGAGAACTCAAACAGTCACAGATCTGCAGTTATCTAGAGTACTGATGTCATGCGAAATGCCCTTGTCTGACCATAGCTGGTTTTAAAAAAGAAAAAGAAATGAGCACTGAATAAAAGCACAAGCCTCTGAATACACAGACAGTGTTTCTGGGTAAACATGCTTCAAGGGTTAAATTACGAGCTGGACAACATTCTGCAGATCTAAGCGACTGTTTTAAAGGCATTTCAGTCCACCCTGCTCCTGGATCTCCTCTATCTTGGCTGATGTATGCTCTAACAGTACAGAATTCTGAAGAATAATACACAACTTTTTTTTTTTTTTTTTTAATCACTGATATAGTTACAGCTCTACAAGTTAAAACACATAGCTGGTTCCAGATCAACCATATAAAAACACTCCTTAAAAGATGAGTCAGGCACAAACAGGATCAAGAGTGTGCTTAAAGAGAAGCGATAGAAATCAACTCAAAGTATGTTAAATTTTATATTCACTACTCTTGACTACACTGACCGCATTTCTAGCAGCACTGATCCTACCCTCGGTGGTGGTTTCTATGATGACTCACGCTTCCTAAATATGACCAGCAACAGCTTATGCACTGAAATTGTGAAATATTCTCTGGTTTCATTGTCAAACACTGAATACTGAAGATAAGGACAGGATTGGCACATACATGCTCATAGCTGTATATAATGGACAAAAATGTTGCATTTAATATCATAAGAAACAAACATTTCAAAACAGAACTTTACTACTCTCTACTTCTCATGACTGTTCTTAAATAAGTTGACAAAAAAAAATGTTTCCAGCTGTTTCAATTCATGCATGAGAACAGTACAGAGGCCTGGAGCTAGTAGGACTAAGCAGCCGTGGTCTTTCGATAAGGCTGGCCTTGTACGCTGCCGATAAGCAAACGAGGCCCTTACATCTTAGCCTTGAATCAGTTTTCCCAAAAGTAGTACTGTAGTATCTTAGAGCTTAGAACTTCTTATAATCCCACAAGCATGCACAAATTCTCCATCCCTCCTTTCCTACCTTCTCAGTTTGGGCCTCCAAGGACTTTAAGGTATTGGTGACATTTCTCAGCTCCTCCTCCAATTCCGCACTTTTGCTGCAGTTTTTTTTATTTCACATTTCGGTGTTTGACAGAGAAAGGGAAGTGGGGGGGGGGCAGAAAGACATTGGAAAGATCAAGAGTCAGGATATGGAGGGGAAGAATCAAGAATTGAGAAGGTAATGGTAGCAATGGAAGGGGTTGTGGGAAGAAACATGACAAAAATGAAGAGGGAAAAGGGAAGAAGAAGGGAGGGGGCACAAAAAAGAAAGACAAATTTACAACAGAAAAAACACACAAGAGAAAAACACTACTATGGACTGCTAGTGCATGATCTGGGTGTAGTTAGTTCGTCCCTGAACAGAAAGGAGCCATGTTGGATTCTAGGTGAACTAAAAATAGTCAACTGTAACGTGGCAACCAAAAACTGGGAAAGTGGAAATGATCATATGGAGTGAAAAATCAAAAGGCTGAACCACAATCATGCAGTTAATCTCAAGCATAAATCACACAGATCATTCACTTGGTCGAGAAAGGATGAAGGAAAGGAGAGCAGATGGGTGAACAGGAGGACGAGAGTAGCCGGGTCAGGCGAGGGTTGGGGATTTTCAAACACCTGTCTGAACCTCTCTAACCCTCTATTGAGGAAAAAAGCCACATGGCGCATGGTCACCGAGCCCTCAGTTCGACAAAAATACCAGTTCTGGGCAGCTCGGTATAAAGTATAAAGCTGAGGCCCACTTTCACTCATCCCCGGGGGCCTGTAAGAGGAACCCACTGGGAAACAGAACTGGGCCAGTACCTTGTCTTGAGCTGCCTGCAGACTCTTCAGCGTTTGGTCGTAATTCCTCAGCAGCTCCTCCAATCGGCGTCTATTGCTGTTTTTTAGCAGTGGGTGAGGGAGGAAGAGGAAGTAGGAGGGGCAAGGCATGACAGGGCAGACCCAAAAGCGCATGCAGGTAGGGATGGGTGTGTGGGAGTTTTCAGAACATGCACGCACCAGTCATAGATAGGAAAAGGAGGAAGCACAGGTAATGTTGAGTCACGATACGTACAGCATTCCCACTTTTATGGTGTTCTGAATAATGTAAGCATGCTCTAAGAGCTGTATTTAAAATCTTTCCCATTTAATTATGCACTTATTTAAGCTTCAAAGATAAATTGAACCTTGTTGTGTTTTTTTTTTTTTTTTTAATAAAAAAGACAGAGACATAAAGGTGGGGTTGCTCTTGATGTGCGCTGAAATCAACATGCAATTAAGTTTAAAAAAAGATCGTAAGTCTAAAGGCACTGCATGACGGGACGGGACTCCTGATGGCTCTGGCGAGGGCTTTTAAAGCTGTTAAGTGATGGTGGGTGATGCAGATGTTAATTTGCAGGCTCAAGTGCCTAAAAGAGGAACTCTAAAATGTGCCCTGCCAGCTTAAGTTAAAGCAAAGTCACCCATGTGTGCAGGGTAAAAAGGCAAAAATAGCTCTTCTATACATAAATGGGTGGGAGGATGGGTGTGTGTGATTTGGGCTATTGGCCACTAAGAACTCCTGGTGGGTATGTGTGTGAGTGTGAGATGACTGAAAGCCTGACTCACGCCTCAGCAACTTCTGCTCGCTCCTCTGTGCGCTCCAAATCACCCTCGATGATGACAAGCTTACGAGCCACCTGCAAACGCAAACACACACACACACACTTAGAGAGAGAGAAGATGAGCAAGTCAGGGCAGAAAAAGCCTGGGGTAAATCTTCACCTCCTCGTATTTGCGGTCAGCTTCCTCTGCAATGTGCTTGGCCTCCTTCAGCTGGACCTCCTGCAGCTCCATCTTCTCCTCATCCTTCAGGGCCCTGTTCTCAATCACCTTCATGCCCCTGAGATGTGTACACACACAACAAGCATTTGAACGGCCAGATACACGAATGACCAGCAGTTTCCAACTTCATCCAGCTTGTCCAAGAATCTAGACCAAACCAAGGTGTTTAGCTGTGTCACTGTAAATGGGCTAGTTTCCATGTAAACGTTTGCCTGCATATGAGTGTCTTTATACTTTTACACGCTACACCAACCATGTTGAGGTTGTAAACTTTCATGTTATGAAAACATCACAGTTTCACAGTATTAATCCGACATTTATAAAACAACCTAGTGGTAAAAAAAAATTTAAGGGAAATATATTAAGAATTCTTTGTATAAGTATCAAACATTAATTAATATATACATTTTATATTTTTACAGACCATAATGCATCCAAATAAGGAAGAATGAATCCAGACAATTCTACTCATACGGATGTGTACTAAGGAAAAATGGTGGACATACTGAGAAAGTTCTGTAAATAAAAGCGTTTGTTTTGCCGTTATTTTTTCCTCCCATGATGCTGGACTTATGGGAGATCCTGTATATAACAGGAAACAAAAGAAAACGAAAAGAAGCAACTGCCTTATTGTTCTTTTCTTATTTTTGAGAACGACTTTTCCATAAAATCTCGAACATTGTCAGTATTCATCACGCTGTCGTTATACGCCGAGAGATAGAGTGGCTGCCAAAAATAAATAAAATCTCACTAGCAACAGTGTGTAGCCAAAAACAGATAGCTGCTTCATTTATTTCAGGTCATCAATGTCTTGTTCTTCTGTGCCTTTGATACAGCCGCACTGGTCATGTCATGTCCACTTAGCTGAAAAAAATGTTTTTCAGCTAAGTGAATTATGAATGATTTTAACCAGTATTTTGAAAGAGTCAGTGGTGAGGTAGCTGTCCAATCATATGCCCTGACTAATCATGAAACCAAACCTACTCCACACTTAACACGCTCATGCTGTAATACAGTATAATTCAAATATATGAATAATAAATGCGATTTCTTCTCAAGTATCGAACTACAGACCCACAGGCCAGCCCCAGGGTGTGACTATCTTCACCTAACGTTAATATCAGGCACTTCAACACTTTAGCACGATTACTAACTTGGCACACAAGCAGGCATTCAGTTAATGTTTGCCTAGCAATACACAAACTGACAGGTGGTCATAGATATTTAGCTGGCTAACTTAACCAGTAGCAGAATATCATCATTAACCAAAACACCTATATGCAATATTTATCTTGTAAATAGTTATGTGGAACAAAGGGGAGGAGCAGTCTATTATCAAACATGCAATTTCTCAAACCTGTTTCAAAAGCTAACATTAACATTGATTATAATTAAATTATTTCCAATCAATCTTCAATTCTTCAGCCTCCCTGCATTCGGTCATCCTTCCACTCAACCTGAAGCTTATCGTAGTATCCGAGGCTTTCCCTTTTGATTTAGCGCCGAGTGTCAAGCCGTGCACACAGGCATCACAGAGAAGTGCGAAATATCGCAAGTTCCACCCAAAACCAGTGGAGTGTTTTAATCTCATTTACATAAAACAACCAGAAACTATGCGCTTTTAAGGGGTTAGATTTAGGTCAAGGAATTCCAGATTAGGGGTCACGACCCCACGTGGGATCGGCCGATTCTCCACAATCTCCTCTTTTGTTTCGTTCGTCTATTTTACAAAATAATATTAGAAATATCAAAGACGGATTTCGTGTGCTAATATTCCGAAATGTTACCGAAAGACGCATTCAGACAAGCCACGTTTAAATCAACAGCGTGCATGTTGTTTTCGTCTTCTTCACACGCTTTCTTTTTATAGCTGAACTATGCTAGTGCAGCGTGCACTAGCATAGTTCAGCTATAAAAACGGACAAATTTCCATGTTCATCTTCCAGCACTAAACAAACTAGTGTTGTGTCTCAAATCGCATACATGTGTACTATTCCAGACGGTCACTGCGTACTAATACTGACTGGTTTTCCTATTACAGACAGTTTTTGAATTTAAAAACCTCTCATCTAGCCTTTAAACCTACTGAAAGGGCTGTTTTGTGCTTAACGTTGTGTGCATAAAATCGCTGAACATTTTACAGCTCGAATAAGAAACCTGACGGACAGGGATGTTTTGACTGATGTGCTGCCACCTGGAGTGGACCGTTTTCCTCTGACGGCGCTAGACTGGCAAGTCAGTGGAAATTGACTTTTCCTTTTGTTTTCAGACACTTACGTTACATGTATGTATATCGTTACACAAATATTGGAGTTGGAGTAGTCCTATATTATAAATCTGGAATTAAAAAAACTCAAAATAAATAAATAGAGGTTGGGTGCTCAAGGCTTGGGTTCGCAGAAAATTCATGAGCACAAACTTTCAACTTAATTGAAGTTAAATCTGTACAATCTTGATCCCAATTAATCACTTCATAAATTATATTCAGGCCAGGCTACACTTATCAACTATTAGGTCTGGATTTGGTCCAACTGGAACTACTGGAAGAAATGTGACCAAGAGCTAGGTTTACATCGGCTGTATTGCATAAGATTTGGCACCCGCTGATGTGTTAAGAATGTAGAGCAGACCATAGCTGGAATAAGCCTTGAGTCACACATCATGTAACACGACAACACACTGTTGCTTGGATCATATAAAATACAACCATTGGGCTCAATAATTCAGTGTTTAGGGCTTGGCTCATCCAGGTCTAGCCCACACACATACACACGCGCGCGCGCGCGCACACACACCTCTCACTCTCGTCTGCAGCCTTCTCTGCCTCCTCCAGTTTCTGCAAAGCTGTGCTGAGTCTCTCCTGAGCTCGATCCAGCTCCTCTTCGACCAGCTGGATGCGCCTGTTCAGAGAAGCGACGTCCGCCTCGGCCTACGTACGAGCCAGAGACAAAGCGAAGGAGAATGAGGGGGAGAGAGAGAGAGAGAGAACATGAATGAGAATTCAACATTCATCCGTGACACGGTTCAGTGGACACCCTAGCTTGACTGATCCGTCACTTACACACACAAGCAGCTTATTTATAAGCTCACTGGTCCTAATTAGTGCACTCTGAATACCCATTTCACACCTGGTTGTGTTATTTCAATAAAAAGAATCCAAGTCTTAAGAAGGAAAAAAAAAATCTAAAGTGTCTAAAGAGAGGGAAGATGGAAACCAGATGGATGAGAATTGTTGGGTGGGGGGGACGGGGGTTGCACGAAAACCCAAAACACGTGCGCACACCAGGGGTCCCCATAAGTAGGTCAAAATATGCAACCACAATAAGCAAAGTGAGAAATGAGAAACAAGCGATGGGAAAGTGGAACACTGCTGCCATGGCAGTGCTGTGACAGCTTGCGAGGGAGATAAACTTGCCAAGTCTGCTTAATTCAAACAGTATTGCCATGGAGATATGAAAAATGTACCGTCGGGACCAAAAAAAAAAAATCCTAGTCCTCCAAAATAAATAAATAAATACATACATACATACATACATACATAAATAAATAAAGTTTTATGGGGCGGAGCTTCATCCATAAGCTCCTGCATGATGCTTTACAGGTGAAGGCTGGAGTACAAGCATATTTTGCATTCGAAATTTGCAAAAACCGGACGGTGCTGTGGTGAGCATTGCTTCCTGTCTGGCTCCGGCCCAAAGGAGGGCCCGCAATAAGTTGGCAAGCACGCTTCCTGTGTCAGCCGAGCGTGACTCCACAGAGACTGGAAACCTCCTTCATCCTAGACTGACATTCCCAACAAAGTCACAGAAGTCTGAAAAAGTCACCTTTAGACTGACACGACGTGACGACTTCTTTTTAAGGAAGCAAATCAACCAGTTCAACTGCTCTTTGTTTAGCCCCCGAGGTAACCCTGGTGAATAACACTGCACATCACTAACCATTCTGGCGTTGTTGGGTTTTTTCCTTTAACTTTCGTCAGTTTCTTTGGAATCCCGTCTCTTACAACATCCAGATATCCAATATGGATGTTTTCCTAAAATTTGAGGACCAGTAAAATATCCGCCTATCTCTCTCTCTCTACAATGTTAACATTATGCAATCTCTAATACACACTACCCATACTCCCGTTCACAAAATTTCAGTTCCAAAATGACTTCAACTAACGTCCTGTGCCGAGTCGGGAAAGCTGAGAAACAGCCGCAAGACAATGACGGTGCTATTTTCCATCAAAACAGCCAAACCTACTAGTATCTTACTTATACTTAGAGCTGGAAAATATGACGACGCATCATTGTGATAAAGTACAACATGAGGCACCACACATTAACCTTTTTTATCTTTTGCAGATATTAAGAAAGGAATAAAACACTTAGGGTGTGCTGTTATGGGGAAAATAATCAATGATGCAGTGGTGTGATGTGACCCGATGCAAAGCGGACTTACTGTTACCATCCGGAAAGCCGAACGTTTTCCCAATAACGGCACGTCCTGAAGTGTGTATTTGTCTTCCACCACAGCAATTTGGCAAGCATTGCTATTCTTAATTATCGATACATCATACTTTATATAATTTTTTTTTATCCAATTTAGAGATTTTATTCGCATCTGGTGTTTCCATCCAGCGTTTTTTTTTTAATTCGATATCCTAAAATTTGCATAAAAGTATGTGGATGGAAACATGGCTACAGAGAAGTGTAAACTCCACTGCCCCGAGTGTCCCCCCCCCCCATGTCTGAAAGCGCCGACACTGGACACTCCTTCCATAAATCTTTGCATACAGAAAACCACCACCATAATCAATGATTATACGTTTATCATTGCTAGATAGAAATGATAACAGTGCCACGACGGCCGAGCAGATATAAGGCGCCAGACCTTCTCCCTGGTTAAAGGAGGATTCTGGTTATCTGAACTCGAATCTTACTTCTGACGGGAAAACTTCAGAAATCAACTGCATTTTGTCGGCTGTGCACTTTCTACTCTGCCCAATCACATTCATGTATCAGAGTAAGAGCTTTAATTATAAGCCTGTGGTTAGAATTACTGCCCTACCTTCTGAACTGCTGTTCTAGAGAATGAATCAACAGCCAATCAGATTGAAGAATTCAGTTCAGCACTATGACACGGGCATCTTTATTCTCCCCTCACAGATATTTGCAACTCCCTTTGAGCAAGACTCTAAACTGTGAACTGATCGGTTGTTTCCGGTCTCAACTGCCAAACGGTACAAACCCAGAATCAAAGACAGCTGACATGAAGTACACGATAAGCGTTAGTTTAAAATGATGAGCCCTTTATAGAAGCATCTTTTTTTTTGCTGGTTTAATAACAGAATTTGGTGCTACTTTACCTGCTCTCTGGAACGTTTTTCCTCTTCGACCTGTCTCTGCAGGACCTCGGCTCTCTCCTCGGCTTCATCCGCCTGTTGCTGCAGAACTTTAATCTTGCGCTTCACCGCTTCTACACTGTTCACTCCGGCCATTTTATAACTGCACCCTTTTTCTCAAGACGCTGTTAAACACGCTGTTTAATTCGCAGGGTAACGAGGCTGAGCCGGACTAAGCGCGATTTAGGTTTTAACTACAAACCAGAGCCTTTAAAATCCGTGCGCGCGAGAAACCTACCTATAAACAGTCGACTTGGTTGTTTTTTTTTTGTTTTGTTTGTTTTTTTTTTTAAATATATCTATTACACTTAGACTTATGTCACTAACAAACACAAACGAGCGTTTTTAGGAAGAAAAAAACCGAAAGTTACGAGACGAGTATTTAATTTAGTTTAGTTTATCTTAGCTTAGCTTAAATGTTTCGGTTGTGTGAGCTAGCCGACGGCGCGAGCGAGCTAGCTTCCCCGGATGTTTGAATTTAGGGCGACGAACTGATTTTTCTTTTCCGTAAAATATTTAGATTTTTTTTCTTCTTCTTCTTCTTTCGGAAAGAAATCCCACCAAGGTGTCCAAAGGATATATTTATATAAAAAAAAATAATAATAATAAAACAGAACAGCAGCTAACGAAGCAAACAGAGGCTAAAGGCAAGATGTAGGGTGTTTCTTTCCTTTCCTAGCTCGCGCACAACCTCCTTTTCTCTCCTCACTCACTCATTAGCCCACATTCAGCTTCCTCATATTAAAGCCACTTCCGCTTTACCCCGCCCTTTAAGCCGGAAGTGACGCTGCATCGTTGTACGCTTATGTCATTAAAAGCCTTTCGTTTCTTTCTTTTTTTTATATAAAAAATGTCAAAACTAAAACAATGAACTCGATGTGTGAAGTAAAATCTGGTATGCTTTTTTTTTTTTTTTTTTTTTTTTTAAAAAAACAGATACAAGAAAATTATTTGATATTCGTCAGTAAATGTATTTGCAATCTAGCCACAGGAGGTCACAAGCCAGTGTACTTTTTGTGCCGGTCCCAAGCCCGGATAAATAGAGAGGGTTGTGTCAGGAAGGGCATCCGACGTAAAACTTTTGCCAAATTCAACATGCGAACCACTAACATGACTTCCATACCGGATCGGTCGGGGCCCGGGTCGGTCGGGGACCACCATCAGTGCCGTTGACCTACAGGGCACTGGTGGAAATTGTCATACTGTTGGTCGAAGAAGGAGAGGAAGAAGGTGTGTTAGAGGAGGAAGGCGTGTCCGTAGGCAGAGAGAGCAGGAGTTTAGGACTGAAAGTAGGGACTTAGAATGTTGGTACGATGACAGGTAAAGGCAGAGAGCTGGTAGATATGATGCAGAGGAGGAGACTCGACATTCTGTGTGTCCAGGAGACCAGGTGGAAAGGGGGCAAGGCTAGAAGCATTGGAGCAGGGTTTAAACAGTTATCATGGACAGTTGGACAGGAAGAGAAATGGAGTAGGAGTGATCCTGAAGGAGGAGTTTGTGAAGAATGTTCTGGAGGTAAAGAGAGTGTCAGATAGGTTGATGAGTCTGAAGCTGGAAATTGAAGGTGTGATGTTGAATGTTGTTAGTGCTTACGCTCCACAAGTAGGTTGTGAGCAAGAGGAGAAAGGCAGCTTGAGGAAGTGATGCAGAGCGTTCCCAGATGTGAGAGAGTGGTGATAGGGGCAGACTTTAATGGACATGTTGGTGAAGGGAATAGTGGGGATGAGGAAGTGATGGGCAGGTTTGGTCTTCAGGTAAGGAACCCAGAAGGACAGAGGTTGGTAGACTTTGCTAAAAGTATGGAGATGGCTGTGGTGAACACGTACTTTCAGAAGAGGCAGGAACACAGGGTGACATATAAGAGTGGTGGCAGGAGCACACAGGTGGACTATATCTTATGTAGACACTGTAATCTGGTGGAGATTAGCGATTGCAAAGTAGTGGTAGGAGAGAGTGTAGCTAGACAGCATAGGATGGTGGTGTGTAAGATGACTCTGGTGGTGAGGAAGTTGAAGAGAGCAAAGGCAGAGCAGAAGACAAAGTGGTGGAAGTTGGAAAAGGAAGAGTGCTGTGTGGTTTTCAGGGAGGAGTTGAGACAGGCTTTAGGTGGTCAGGAGGTGCTTCCAGGTGACTGGACTACTACAGCCAAAGTGATCAGGGAGACAGGTAGGAAGGTGCTAGGTGTGTCACCTGGAAGGAGGAAAGAAGACAAGGAGACTTGGTGGTGGAATGAGGAAGTTCAGGAGAGTATCCAGAGGAAGAGGTTAGCTAGGAAGAAGTGGGACAGTGAGAGGACGGAGGAAAGTAGACAGGAATATAGGGAGATGCAGCGTGAGGTTAAGACAGAGGTGGCAAAGGCCAAACAGAAAGCTTATGAGGACATGTATGCAAGGTTAGATAGTAAGGAAGTTGAGAGGGATTTGTATCGGTTGGCGAGGCAGAGGGATAGAGATGGTAAGGATGTGCAGCAGGTTAGAGTGATTAAAGATAGAGATGGAAATGTGTTGACAGGTGACAGGAGGGTGAGGGAAAGATGGAAGGAGTACTTTGAGGAACTGATGAATGAGGAAAATGACAGAAAGAGAAGAGTAGTAGAGGCAAATATTGTTGAGCAGGAAGTAGAAAGGATTAGCAAGGGTGAAGTTAGGAGAGCTTTGAAGAGGATGCAGAGAGGAAAGGCGGTTGGTCCTGATGACATACCAGTGGAGGTATGGAAGTGTCCAGGAGAGATGGCAGTAGAGTTTTTAACTAGGTTGTTCAACGAGGTCTTAAGAGTGAGAGGATGCCTGAGGAATGGAGGAGAAGTGTTTTGGTGCCGATTTTTAAGAACAAGGGAGATGTGCAGATTTGTGGAAACTACAGAGGTATTAAGCTGATGAGCCATACAATGAAGTTGTGGGAAAGAGTAGTGGAAGAAAGGCTAAGGGGAGAAGTGAGCATTTGTGAGCAGCAGTATGGTTTCATGCCAAGAAAGAGCACAACAGATGCAATATTTGCTTTGAGAATGTTGATGGAGAAGTACAGAGAGGGTCAGAAAGAGCTGCATTGTGTCTTTGTAGATTTAGAGAAAGCGTATGACAGGGTCCCAAGAGAGGAGCTGTGGTATTGTATGAGGAGGTCTGGAGTGGCAGAGAAGTATGTTAGAGTGGTGCAGGATATGTATGAGAGCAGTAGGACAATGGTAAGGTGTGCGGTAGGTGTGACAGAGGAGTTCACGGTGAAGGTGGGACTGCATCAAGGATCGGCTCTGAGCCCCTTCTTGTTTGCGGTGGTGATGGACAGGCTGACAGATGAGGTCAGACAGGAATCTCCATGGACTATGATGTTTGCGGATGACATTGTGATCTGTAGTGAGAGCAGGGAGCAGGTGGAGGAAACTCTAGAGAGGTGGAGGTTTGCTCTGGAGAGAAGAGGAATGAAGGTTAGTTGCAGCAAGACAGAATACATGTGTGTGAATGAGAGGGATCCAAGTGGAACAGTGAGGTTACAGGGAGAAGAGATAAAGAAGGTGCAGGATTTTAAGTACTTAGGGTCAACAGTCCAGAGCAACGGGGAGTGTGGGAAAGAGGTGAAGAAGCGTGTGCAGGCAGGTTGGAATGGGTGGAGAAAAGTGTCAGGTCTGTTGTGTGATAAAAGAGTACCAGCAAGAATGAAAGGAAAGGTGTACAGGACAGTAGTGAGACCAGCGATGTTGTATGGTTTGGAGACAGTTGCACTGAGGAAAAGACAGGAGGAAGAGTTAGAGGTAGCAGCACTGAAGATGTTGAGGTTCTCTTTGGGAGTGATGAGGATGGATAGGATCAGGAATGAGTACATCAGGGGGACAGCACATGTGAGATGTTTTGGACACAAAGTTAGAGAGGCCAGGTTGAGATGGTTTGGACGTGTTCAGAGGAGGGAGAGTGAATATATCGGTAAAAGATATTTTGAGGTTAGAGCTGCCAGGCAGGAGGCCGAGAGGAAGACCAAAGAGGAGGTTTATGGATGTAGTGAAGGAGGACATGAAGGTAGTCAGTCTGAGAGAAGAGGATGCAGGGGATAGGGCTAGATGGAGGCAGATGATTCGCTGTGGCGACCCCTGAAGGGAACAGCCGAAAGGAAAAGAAGAAGAAGAAGAAGTCAGTAAATGTATTTGCAACATGCGGCCACTAGATGGCGGTGCTCTTCGATGAATTTGGCACCATGGACGGTATATAAAGATGGACGTCGTAACAGGGATTCAAAAGTGAAGTCAAAATGTCTTTGAAGCCTTTTAGTGGCTGGCTGCTGTACGATTTTTAACCTTGTTAGTCAGTGGGACATTTTAAGTTCTCCACAAATTATCGGGAATACTCTCACAAGCTCTCAAGCTCAGTTGACCTTGATATCTCCCCCCATATTTTTTTTTATGATAAATCCGTTGTATAGGAGTTATTTGATGATAAATAAAAAAGGTGTGGTTTATGAGATGATTGACAGTTTTGGACATCACAGTTGAGCCTCATGAACATGAACGTGTACACACTTTCCAACACAGACCTGAATCTTGGCAGTTCTGTAGCAAAGCGATCTCTTGTTTTGCTGCAGACTGTTCTAACGGACCCTCAGTTTTCCTGCTATGTTGCTCATTGTGATGTCTAAGCTAGCTCGTTGTACTGATATTATAACTAGCAAACCAATGTGAGTGAACAAAGTGATGGCATAATTTAAAGAACGCTAGCTAAATTGCATTCACCAATTTACAGTTGACTGTGTGGCCTTAGGGAACACCTGAAGTAGCATGGTATGGTTGGTCAATCACTTCTGACTGCACCGACAGAACCTTGTTTAGTTTTTTCCACCGGCTGCACTGAACATAGACATTTTAACAATAAACAGTGTCACAAAGCAGTTTTACAGAAATCTGGAAGTAGATTTAGATCCTTAATGAGCAAGCCAGAGGCAGGAAGTGATGAGGAAAAACTCCCTGAGATGACATGAGGAAGAATCCTTGACCAGGAACCAGGAACCGTCCTCTTCTGGGTGACACTAGATAGTTAGATTATAAATGATTATAGTATCCAGGTGTAGAAGAGAAACAGGGCATTGTGAATAAGAGTTGTGGGATGAGCACAGGACAGTCTTTATGATTAAAGCAGCATTTCAAATCTACAGTATCCAGGTGAGATCTTGGCAGAAACACTAGCACTTCTTATCTTAATTCATTCCCTCATTTTATACGCCCATACATAACAGTGACACCATTGTTGCCATGTGCAGTGTAGTGGGACACAAGGAAGGAAGCATACACTTTTCTCAAAAGGAAAGGAAAACCAGAGGACAACAATGTGAACCAATAAGAAAGTGCAGAATCAGTATATAGGAAAGGGATACGGAAAGGGTCAGGGTTCGGGTCATTCAGGCCTCGGTGTCGGAAATGATGTTAAAACCTTTTTAACTTGTAGCTTTAATTTTAAGATTAGAATCAAATCCACTCTAGACAAAATCAGTAATAACAATTTACACCAATCATCCTGTTCAAAAGTTTACATCCCCTTGCCTCTTAATGTATCGTGCATCATGTATTCTGCATCAGTGAACATTTGCACCTTTTGTAATAGTCGTGTACGAGTCCCTCAGTTGTCCTCAGTGTGAAAAGATGATTCTCACCTTCATATAGCCGCTGTTGGAAAGGGGTCAAATATGCAGAAGGTGCTGGAGAAGCAAAGAATGTGCAGGACCTGGAGGATTTTTCTGAAGAACAGTGGGCAGTTTAACTGCTCAGGACAAACAAGGGACTCGTGAACAACTATCACAAAACATAAAAACAGTCGTTGATCATCCAGGTAACAACACAGGATTAAGAATCATGGGTGTGTAAACTTTTGAACTGGTTCATTTGTGTAAATTCAGTTATTATTGTGTCTTGTGGACTATATGTAAACATATTTTACCTGAAATATCTTATCCTGGGCAGTACTAAATAAAAATAAAAAAAAAATTAATGCAATTTTTTTATCATCCCACTGTTTATTTCATTTTTTTTTTCATTTTTAACATTTTGCGGATTCTGCAAGGTGTATGTAAAATTGGACAAAGGTAACTTCACTTACGGACATTTTTAATAATAATAATGATAATAATAATAAACGTAATAATAATAGATTTGTACGATTTACCACAATGAAATTTCTCTTTATTATGGTTTAAGCCAAGACAGCTCGGGGTAACGCTGGGTAGCAAAAAATGTATTTAGTCACTGAAACAGAATTCTGTACAGGTTTAATTACGATAAAAACCAATATGCCTCGCTCTCTGCGTCACTTCCATGCTTGCTCCTCTACGCATCCTCAGATCGACACAGAGCCAGAAGAGCCAGCTTCAGCTCCCCTTTGAATTCTTTCTGTAAGTTAGATGACATAAGTGCACCATGAACACGCAGCGTATAGTACGGCTGTAGGATTTAGAGAAAGTGTCTGAGTTGTGTGATCTGACCTGTATGGTGGAGTAGAGGGAGAGATTGGTCAGTTTGCGGAACTCAACCCTCACCCACAGGAGGTCCTCTTCACTCCGAGCCACCATGATTCCACGAACCACAGCGTTTTTCTGACACACACACACACGCACGCACACACAATATAGTCACTCAATATAACTGATAAAATGGTAACAACTCTAGATAATCAGCTTCCTTACCTTCATGCAGGTGTGTAAGCGCTGGGCCAAGAAGAGTGGTGTGTTTTGGATCGTTTGAACTGGTGGTTCAGAGACACAAGTATCCATGTTGCACAATAGCATGAGCGATTATTTGCATAGGGATGAACAACAAATAAGTATTTCACAAAGTATTTCATCTTATTAAAAAATAATATCTTGACTACAGGCGACTGAGTCTAATATTTGTACACCCCCCGACTGTTTCCCATACCCCCTCCCTGCATGCGAGAAGACAATGTCAAGTATCAACTTAGTAAAATGCTCTCATATTTCTCAGTCTCATATTTGATTTATAACAATCTTAATAAGAAATATTTAATACATTTTCCCATTTTCATGATATTTTTGCAGTGTTATTTTTGGATCTAACTTTGCATTTATATTGATTTTATATTTTTTAATGGATGGATGGATGGATGGAGCGATGTGCTTCCATGATCTGTAAGGTGTAATTTTGGGAATAAAATGTGATATGTTTAAAATGAGAAAAAGATCATAAACATTTTTTTTTAAATGCCACCACATGACATTAGAGGTCAAAAGTTTAGGTCTTGTTCCTCATAATTGACATTTTAAGTAAAAATTCTGAGTAAAACCGGTTACACTTCTGTATGTTGCTCTTAACTGCACTATTGGGCCAATTCAAATGTTAATATGTTAGCTAAACCTTTAACTGTTTAGCTAAGCTTAGCTAAGTTAATTTGTTAGTGTTTACTGAATAATAAATTAAATTATTATTGGTTCATAAACATGAATTAGGGTTAACTAATGTAACAGTGTTCTTGCTAGGTAGCTAAGCTACCTTTCTTGGTGCTTGCTAGCATTCTGTAAGCTGTGCATTTCTGAGCTGTGAGCATTGCGATGTAAGATGTAAACATAGGAAATTAAACTGTAAATCTTTATAATTAAAAAAAAAAAAACTTTATTACTGACTGGTGGCTTGAAGTCTATGTTTAAGCTGTAGGCTATGTTGTTTTATCTGTCATGCTGCTACAGTTTGGTAAAGTTAGCTACTAGCTAGCGATGCAAAATACTTCGATTACTACTACTACTACTACTACTACTATTACTGCAACTACTACTAGTACTACTACTTTTCCTACTACTACCATCACTACTACTTTTACTACTTTTCCTACTACTACTATTACTACTACTTTTACTACTACTACTACTACTACTACTACTAATAATAATAATGAATCAATTGTCGTGTATGTATAATTTTCTTTTCACAATATATCATCACATTTCTATGTAAATGTTTCTCTTTAGTCTATGACACTTTTAGATATTTATATATTAGATATATTTTTAATTGGTGGAATGTGTACAAGTTGTTTCCTCACCCAAAATCCGCAGACCAAGTCGCAAGTCTCCTGAGAAGTTCTTTTGGATGGTTTTATCCACTACCTCACCTTTCTGATCCTCGAGCCTAGAAAGCACTAGTAGAACAGCGTTAAGTCACACTGGGTGCACGATCTAAGAGTTTAGTGCTTGAAGTTGAGGTTGAGGTCGTACCTCGGTTGAGATGGTCAGAATTGCGTGACGTGAGCACCTGAATCCATGGCTCAGGATTCGATTTCTTTCCAATAACAGCATCTCTGAGTTGCTAAACACACCAAGATATGTTCAGAACATTCACAACTGCTCGACTATAACATAACATAACATAACGTGACTATAACTTCTGGGAATTTCTTGTTTTACGATATGAGACATAGCGAGGCAGGGATAAAGACACACCTTGACATCTTGATCAATGAGCTCATAATCAATCTTCCCAGGTGTGTTCAGCTCCTCCTTCTGTTGATTCGGCAGACAAATCACTCTGTTGCAATATTACTTACACATAAGCTTTAATCAATAATGTTTTGTTAATCAGACTGTACCTTCAATATGGCCAGCACCAGTTTGGTAAATTCTTTACTCGTCTCACTGATCAGGTCGTTCTCCAGATAACGGCCATACTCTGTGGGCCAAGAAGAACATCAGTAAGTTCTACAGTACCACGGCACTGTTGAAATCTCCATTCTGATTGGTCAGAAGGTGTTGATTCATTTTCTATAACAGCAGCTTTGACAACAGTACTGAGTGGCGGACACTTCACTTAATCTAAGTCTTATAATAAACAAATTAAAAGTGGGTTGTTATTTGAAAAACAAAAATAAAGTCGCTGATATGGTGAGGAGACATTTATTTAACATTTATGGAAGGAGTCTCCAGTGTCAGTAAGTTTTCCGCCACTGGAAAGTCTTCACTTGACAAGCGATGACAAGCTGTTTATACTGTAGCTACTACAACACAAGTGATAACAGGAGCCAACTTGTTTCAAGGATGATCCACAACATTAAATGTAGTGTAAATGTAAATAAATGAATACATTTAATTGTAGTATAAAAGGAAATAAACAAAGCAGAATAATCAACTTCAGGGTTGTAACAGTATCTCCACTTCATCACACCATCCAATCATTGATTATTTTCCTAAAACAGCACATCACCGCAAGTGTTTTATTTCTTAATGTATAATATACATTGTTTCTGGACTCGTTGTTATTATTTCTTACCTTCATGGTACACTACAGTGATATCTCGGAGTTGGTCTGGTGATCTGGTGCACAAGACCTCCAGAAGAGCTTCCTCGTCCGTGCCGAGCCCCTGCAAGGATTGATTGTTTTAAATAAAATGTGTCAAATTTGAATCGGAACTGATGCATTTTTCAGAAATCCTAGTATAAAATCGATATCTATCTGAATATCGTGTTTACATGCCATTCAGTGCATTCAGAAATCTAATGGACTAAAACTTGATTTAATTTAATTTAACACTGATTTAATTCGTCCTCTATATGTTAGGTGCATCTCTACTGCTTTTATTAAACATGTTTTTGACTTATATTGGTGAAGAAAGACATAACTGTGCTTAGAAAATAAAATTGTATAAAACACTTTTTCATAACTAATGACTTGCTGGGGTATAAGAGGAATAAAAAACACTTCAGAATGAGATCAAATTCAGGTTGGAAACAGTGACTCCGCTTCTTTTCGGCCAGCATTACACCACTGCATCACTGATTTCTTATAACAGCACGTGTTTTATTCCTTACATGATGCATGAAAGCTTACTTCCATGGACTGTCGAAGGCGATGAGCGTCAAAGCGAGCTGGAGTCATCATGAGAGCCAGCAGCAGCTCCTGCACAGCACCTGACAGGCCTTTCTTCAGAGTTGCACTCAGATCCTGAACGAGGAGAAAGAAAAGGCATCAGAAATCATAATAACAGAATTCGTTTCAATCCTTATGTCTTGATAAGGATGTAAATAAGAGATGAAGGGAATGTAAGAGTGAATAATGTCACCTTTTACTTTATATGTAAAAGGAAAATCAAGTCATTAACACTCATTGAGACATGCACAACAAGTTTTATATATTTTTTTTAATGAAAAATCATATGAAAGAGCTGTTTTTAATCAACTCTCCACTTTTTTCACACAGAACAACCTCCTGGACACCAAGCAGTCTGGCTCCAAAAGCAGTCACTCCACGGAGACTGCTCTGCTTTCCGTCACTGAAGCCTTAGGACTAGCAAGATCAACCTCAAGATCATTTGTCCTCGTCTTACTTGGCCTCTCTGCTGAATTTTGACACTGTGAATCATCAGATCCTCCTGTCAACTCTCTCCGGTCTAGGCATCACTGGAACGGCTCGGTGCTGGGTAGAATCCTATCTCTCAGGCAGATCCGTCAAGGTATCATGGAGGGGAGGGGTATCTGAATCTCAACAACTCACAACTGGGGTTCCCCAGGGGTCAGTTCTGGCTGGGGTCACTGCTCTTTTCTATTTATACTATATCTCTGGGGCCTGTGATTGAGTCTTATGGCTTCTCATATCACTGCTATGCTGATGAAATTCAGCTCTATGTGTCCTTGCAGACTGAAGATCCATCCACCTCAGAGCACATCTCGGCCTGCCTGTCTGACATCTCGGCCTGGATGAAGGAACGCCACCTAAGTTATGCTCAACTTGGCAAAAACCGAGCTTCTAGTCATCCCTGCCTGCCCCTCAGTCAACCACAACACAGCAACTAAGCTCAACCACACTCAACCCAACCAGGACAGCCAGAAACCCTGGGGTGACATTCGATAACCACTTGAACTTTAAAGACCACAACTGCACAGTCCTGTAGGTTCATTCTGTATAACAGCAAGAAAATCAGACCCTATCTCACTGAACAGGCTACACAGCTACTAGTCCAGGCTCTTGTTATCTCAAAACTTGACTACTACAATGCATTACTCCCGGGCCTCCCAGCCAGCTCCTGGAAGTGAATGCAGAATGCAGCAGCACGCCTTGTTTTCAACCAGCCCAAAAGGACCCATGTCACATCCGTCTTCATCTCCCACCACTGGCTTACTGTAGCCGCCCAGATCAAATTCAAGGCCTTGATGCTCACATACAAGACCTTGTCTGGAACAGCACCCCCTATCTCAACCCTCTCATTGAGGTTTATGTTCCCTCGCGCAACCTGAGATTACTTAACGATCGACGCCTGGTAGTGCCTACTCAGCAAGGCATGAGGTCCCTTTCCATAACCTTCAAAATGACTGTTCCTCAGTGGTGGAATTAACTTCCAACCCCAATTTGTCACTATCTTCAAAAAACGGCTAAAGATCCACCTTTTCCGTAAACACTTAACTAACCCATAACCTGTCCCTCAAAAAAATGTAAATGTACTCTGACCTGTTCCGACCTTAAAGGTGCAGTCAGTAACATTTAAGTGTTTCTAGATCTGTAATAATCATTTAAATATAAATATGAAAAAAACTACGAGGTGTACATTGTAGATCACTGGTTTGTACATGTCAGGCTTCTGTTTACATTTTTGCAAGCCTGGAATTTAGCTCCGCCCCCAGTCAGAACAGAAAAAAGCACTTTTTCTATTGCACTTTACAAGTTACGTTATAGCATCAATAAGCACTTGTTTACTCATCAGCCTCTTTTTTCCTTTTTGAAGTTAACAAGACAAAAAAAAAAAAAATGCAGTTTGTCATGTTACCAAGAAACCAATCTGACCAATCAGATTCGATTATTCAACAGCGCTGTGGTTTAAACCACTGTAAAGTCTTACTACCTTCTGTGCGTGTTTTTGGTAGGCCGAAGCGATGCTCTGTCTTTGGGTGTTGGTCCTGTTAGTAAGGATCTTCATCACGGTCATCACGTCAGCGTCTAACACACAACGCACACATTCACATATACAGTATACACATATCTGCTATCTGATACCGTATCTGCAGATAAATAATTAGCTAGCACCAATTTTTCACACTCAGAGTGATCTAAAGAAGGGTATATATTTCCAGAGTCTAGTATTGTATTTATGTCTGAAGTCTTTAGCTGGATGATGCAGGATCGTACTTTTCTTATCCAGTGCGGTGTAAATCTGAAGTGCGTCCAGATACGGATCGAACGGCAGAAACAGGCGTACGGTCCCAAGAGTTCCCCACCACATCTGAAATGAAAACAATGCGTGAATAAGTGAATGAAAAAAAAATTAACAAAAAAAGCAGAATGGATGGACTATATGCAACTATATGCGTGAAATGGATTCTTTTACACTTAAAAAGCATAAAACAACTGAAAAGCATTTAAATGAAATAAATAGAAATGGGAATGGGTGAAGAAGGAAGACAGTACATACAGACTGTTTCTCTGGAATATACTCAACGATAATTGGTTCATTTTCCATCTCTGAGCAAGAAGCAGGTACCTACAAAAGTTAAAAGCAAGTTTAAAAGCAACCAGGAATGCGTTTAATTAAGTTTTAAAGAAATGGTTCAACCAGAAATGACATGCAAACAATGCTCCTGTTACTCCAAATGTAGTCGATCAGCCAAGATGTGTTTTTTTTTTTGTATCTGTAGTGTGCTTCAGGCTACAAGGCTAATGTAGCTATAAGCTCGTAGCTACCACTTAGCATTGTGCAAACTGCAGTGGCATTGTTTGGCTCAGTAACACAATTTGTACATGAACATAAACAGAATAAATGCACAAAATATCAAACACATTGTCACTTCGTGTTACGCTGGAGGGAATACTTATTTCATTCTTAGTTTAATTCTTATTGTGAGTCACTTCATACATTAGGCTAAGCACAAAAATGGTGACATCCACAACGTTAGATTTTCCTCACAAGAAAATATTTGCAAAAGTGTATTTCTTGCATTCATTTAAGTCTCTTTGCATTATTTGTTCCTTTAATAGAGCAAGAGTTTGCCAGCGATTGCAGTTTTTGTTTAATAAGGAAGAACACGTTCGATTTAATGGCGTGGAGTGTCTTCGAAAAGAAAAAGAAAAAGAGAGAGAGGCTGGTGAGGGAACGAGGGAATGTTTATAGCTGATACAACGTACGTGATAACAAGAACTAACTTGTTTCATGGACGTTCCACAACAATAAATGTAACCTTGAGACATGTCTGGCCAGTCTCCTCTGATTCTCCTCTCTCATCAACAAGGCATTTCTGCCCACAGAGCTGGATGTGGTTTTTTTTTTTTTTTTTTTGGCAGCATTCTGGGTAAACTCTAGAGAGAACCGACAACCATGCGAGGATAAAAATCGAGAACGTAAACATGGATTAAAAAAAAACTATATTTCCCAGTAATCCACACTCTGATATTTATCATAATAGTAACTTCCTGTAGTAGGAAAAAATATTCTGATATCCTGAGCTTCACAGCTCGTTTGGCTTCCACCAGGTGAATAGTTGACTTGGGCGTGTTTTATAAATGTTACATCAGTGATCATCAGCTTTTTATCTTCCTCATGTGATTATATTAGTTGTAGAAAACTGAGTCAGAAAATGAGCTACAGCATTTAATAGTGTGATTAGGGAAAAAATGTTTTTCACTGTTTTGATGAAATCATTGCTGCAGGTTTATTTGGGAAAGAAAAGAAAGAAAGAGGACCTTTTTGTTCGCTTTTATGATCATAACCTTCATACAGTAAAAAGTTTCAAATGTAAAATGAATGAATGGATGAAAAAATACATGAACAAAATTCCTACTCAGGTTTTAAAGCTTTTTAAATTATATTACTATTTATTATTGTTGTTATTATTGTTTTTTTTTAAATGAATGTCCTCTCCAACATACCTGTCCAAATGAAAGAAAATAAACCTGGCAGGTTACTTACTGAAAGTGTGACGGTAGAGTTTTATCCTCGGGTGTGTGTGTGTGTGTGTGTGTGTGTGTGATCCGTCACCTGAACGACTGTTGGACTCGACTCCGAGTCGTCCTCTTCCGTTTGCCGATAAGGGCGTGATGTCAAACATTTTCTCTCGTCTTCAGCTATTGGCTGAGGCGTGTAAGGCTTGGCCATGGTCAGAGACGTGCAGAATAGACATAGTCATTGTGCTCTTTTTTTTCCGTATCACAGAGACCCACCCAGGCACAATTGTGTATGGACCAAACAGTACAAAGAAATGGTGTCATGTAGATGTACAGTATGTACAGGAGTTTTCTTCTAATCTCACTCCTGAAGGAATTCTGACCACTCCTACTGGCCTCGTTTCTCTTTTTTTGGGCCTTGGGTCCCGACTGCACATCTCTAGCGTCATGTTAAGATCTGTGTGTGTGTGTGTGTGTGTATGTGTGTGTGTGTGTGTGTGTGCATTTATGATACCCAGTGGCCAACTTCTTTAGACCCCTAAATGAATGACACTTTCAAAACATTAAACAAAATTGTTCAGTATACAGTATGTACAACATATAAGCATGTTTTATACAATTTTCACACGTGATTTTCACGTGTGATTTTTCACATTTTTCACCATAATGGACTTTCCCATGCATGCGATTTTATCATGCTTTTTCATGATTCATTTTTCCACGTGATTTCCTCATGATTAACATTTTCACATGATATTTCACATATTTTTTTTCCTCATGATTAATTCATTTTTATGTTGTTCTTCCACATGACTTTTTTTTTTTTAACATATAGTGCATGTGGTTTTTATTTTTTGTATTTGTAATTATTATTATTTTTTTTACGATTTATTCACCTGATTTTTTCACGTAATATTTTAATATTCCCACATGCTTGATTTTGAACATGATTCCTTTTTATTCCCATGTGATTTTTTCCCCCATGATTCATTGCTTTTCACATCATTTCTTCCCACATGATTCAATTTTCACAAAAACTTTTTTCAGAAAAAAAAAAAAAAAAATTTCCACGTTATTTTCCCGATTCATATTTTCAAGCGATATTTTACTTTTTTCCCCACATTTTTTCCTCATGATTCATTTATTTTTGTGTGGTTCTTCCACGACGTTTTTTTCCCCCCATATAGTGCATGTGGTCTTTATTTTTTGTATTTGTAATTACTTTTACGATTTATTTTCCATGATATTTTTTTCCCACGATTCATTTGAACATGATACATTTTTTCTCATGATTTTTTTCACGATTCATTGCTTTTCACATCATTTTTCCCCACATGATTCAATTTTCATGATTCATTTATTTTCACGTAACTCACATTACAGTGATTTTAATGTATTTCACGTGATTTTCTTACAATTCACTTTTTCCACATGTACTGCATATCCTTTTTTTTTTTTTTTTACACGTGAAAATAATGTGATTTATTATTGCTCATTTTTCACGAGTCATTTATTTTCATGTTACTCTTTTTCCACATGATTCTTTTTCCACATGCGATATTTAAAATGATTCATTTTTCCATATGATTTTGTTGTTCAAATGACATTTTTTTCACATGTAGTGAACGTGATGTTATTTTTACTTGTAATTTCTTCACAATTCATTTTGCACATGGTTTTATCAAGTTATCGTTTTAACAATTAGTGCAATAATATTTGTATTTCAAACGTGTTTTGAAATTGTTTCCCACAGTTTTTTTCCCATGTGATTTTTCACGATTAATTCATTTTCACGTGATCGCAATTTCAGGCCATGTAATCACGTTAAGCTTGTGCGATTATATCCCGAAAGGTAGCGGCCCAACTGCTGATTTTAAGTGATTTCAAAGGGTTTTTAGCTACAAGGCATTATTTAGCCAGCTGCCTTTTGAAAGTTTAATCTACAGCAATTATTTGAAATAATTAAATGTTCCTAAACATAAAAACCATAATAAATTTCTGCATTTTAATTGTGTTAAAGTAATTCAACATTAAACCCGTGTCATAGAACCACACAAAGATAAAGAGACAATAAAGAACCAAAAAAAAAAAAACATGAATAACTTCCTACGGTATATTTAAACATCACAATGCAAACAAGCAGTTAAGTTCAAGTAATAAAAACAATAAAATTACAACATAAAAGTCTTAAAAAAAAAAAAAAAGATACAAGGTTTACACTAAGATACAAGATCATTCTTTTGAGCTCTTTTCATTTCATTTTTTTTTTCCAAAACCAAAATATTTATACAGATACATAATATACACAAAGTACAGAAAAAACCCTTCATTGACCAGTAATGAGTTTCAGCTAGTCCGTCTACTTCAGAACAACGACGCAGGATGAAGTGGATAAAAATGCTAATGAGCTGATGGATCATACCACTATTGTGTCTGTGGGAGGGGGAGGGGGGGATATCAGATGTTCTACATGCATTACCAAAATGTACTAAACATGATCACTGTCATCTAATCTATAGAATAGTGTATCATTTACGATTTAGATTACTAACTGCCAAAACAACTTTGGTCTTTTTTTTTTTTTTTTTAATTGTTGTTGTCTTGCGATTACTGGTCACCCTTTTTGGTGAGTTTCTTCGAACTCAAATACTTCAATAGAGCTGAAAACTATTTGCGTATAAAAGTAGAAAAATTTAGCCCAGCATCGCATGTTCATTCTTACGACTTCTATAAATTATTTTACGATGACCATGTCTGGACAGCCACATCATTTCGGCTGATAAATGATGACATACAGTACATGATTTCATCATGATTACATCCATCTTAACTATGTTTTTTTTTTTGTTTTTGTTTTTTTTTTTACTTTCAGCCTCCTTTCTAGTTCAGTCATTTCCACTAAATAGTAAAAATAATAATAAACGAGAGAGTTCCGAGCACTTAGTGCTTGGCCCCCTGAAAAAGGCAGGCAGTCGTAGGCTACAGTCCATGATAAGAGGTTATTCTGAGATAAATTATTAAGACAAATGCTGCTCATGTCCATGAGTATAAAGGCAAAACAAGTTCCTTAGAATCCTTCTTTCTCCGCTCCACTTCAAAATCTCGTCCTTAAGAAGCTTGAGAACGTTTTTTTTTCTTCTTTTCTTTCTGGTGCTTCGCAGGAGAACGGAGGCGTTGTGTAGCGTTTTGTATACAGGAAATTCAGACTGGAGCCCGATGTTAACTGTGGCGTGAATCGCCGTCCGGAGCATCGGTTATGCACTCGCTCTCCTCCGGGATGTCCTGCAGATCTACGCACACACACACACACACACAACAACAGAATTGCATGAGACATGAAACCAGCAGTGATCAAAGGTAGTGGGTGGGTCTCTGTTTGTGTGTGTAGTCAGGTGGTGATGTAACGGTGTGTGTTGTCAGTCTTCAAAGAGCCGTGTGTTTAGAGGAAGACGGGGTTAAATATTGACAGAGAATAGCAGCACCCACCCAGAGTGTAAACAGAAAGAGACAGAGAGAGAGAGAGAGAGACAGAGAGAGAGAGAGATACAGGATGTTACATTCTGACACACCTATACACTTTTTTTTGGAGAGGTTTAAAAAAAACAAAAAAAACAACCTATGTTAAAATATGGGAAGGACAAAATGAAAACACGAGGCGTCCGTTTGTATAATTAAAAGGCAAAATCCTTAACGACTTGCCTAATAATCTTCAGAATTAAACATTTGCCTAACGATTTCTTACATTACCCGCAAAGTCGTTCGACTCCATGGTGATGTTGGAGAGACCGATGCAGCGGCGCTTTAGCCCTTACGTCTATCGAGCTCTCTCATTTCAAATGCTTCAAGCTTCCAAAGCTTCCACTTTCAAGCTAATACCGGCATCAACACCACCGCGCTCGGCATCTCGTCGATCGCTGTGACGCATTTCTGAGCGAAGCTACCGTAATTATGTCAATCGTGACTTTTTGAAAGGTTTTATCCGTCGGTATTTTATCGGCTTGTGAAAACACAATACAGAAAGGACACGGAGAGAATGCTGCTAGTGTTGCTACTTGCTAGTCCGTACTGCCGTGACTAGAAAAATCACAAGCTGCTAAGATTCAGAAAAAAAGTTGTTGCACTTTATCAGAGGAATTTTGTCTGTTAAGTGATTAATACGGTCACTTTTGATTGCAGGTTGTTATTAACTTATAATGCCGACCTGTTGACCCGTATAGCTATAAGTTGCTACATATTTCGTTTCAGGGTTAGGATTAAGGTTTTCCAGACAATATTCTTCCCACTAAAGACTTCACTCGTCTCCAGCGCTCACCTCTGGGACTGTCTGAGCGTGGGGAAAGCCGAACCTCTTCCTCCTCTTCAGAATCTTCTTCCTCACTTCCCTCTTGAACGCCGTCTAACTGGTCAGCTTCCTGACATGCCAGTGGGGCGAGAGGGGCGTGGCTTCCATCACTTCCTCTCCGCTGAGGGATAACAAAGAAAGGGTTTTAAAAGACACATAAGTCACAACCAGAAAACATTATACTGTAGTATCGCAAGAAGAAAGGCAGCGTGCAGAGAAGAGTACCAAACACACACACACACACACACACACACACACACACACACTTCACATAATAATTAATAACTCACCATTTCAATTCAATTAGACACAATTTCATCTTAATACCACCCTAATTCAAGATGTCATTTTGATTTAGCATGATTATTTCACCTTAATAAATCAAGGCTTCATCTTACTCATTATTTCACTTTAATAATTCACTATTTCACCTTAATGACTCACTATTTCACCTTTAACCTTCTTCTAAACCGTTTGGTAGAGCACATTTTGAGTCACTACATCTTACTGAAAAATGTGTTGAACTTAACTCAGCCTGACTGAGCCTTCTCTACCACTCGGTTTAGGTTTATGTTAAAAACATTCACTAAATGTTGCTGTGTCTTGAAATAGTGTGCCTTTTCAGTTTCCCTCCTTACAGGAAGTTAGCAACAAGAAAGTCACTCCAGACATCTGTCTCTGGGTTTGATTTGACTTTTTCTAAAAGCTTTTGGTATTTGGTAAATGTGTTTATACTTTTACCACAAAGTGACGTATGGCCTTTTTAGTATAGGCCATAAATCACCTATAGTAGGCTTATATTAAAAAAAAAAAACTGTGGGTCTGTAAAAAACAAAAAAACAAAAACAAAAAACAAACAAACAAACAAAAAACATTGATTGTTGTTGTTATTGCCCCAAGGAAATAAAAAATGCAAAGAAAACAATTTTCCATTGCTTTTTTCTCAGTGAGGATGTTAAAGGGTTAATGACACTATTCCACCTTAATGACTCATTATTTGACCTAAATGACTCAATAGTTCACCTTAATAATTCACTATTTCACCTTAACGACTCACTATTTCACCTAAATGACTCACTATTTCACCTTAACGACGCACTATTTCACCTAAATGACTCACTATTTCACCTTAACGACTCACTATTTCACCTAAATGACTCACTATTTCACCTTAACGACTCACTATTTCACCTTAACGACTCACTATTTCACCTTAACGACTCACTATTTCACCTTAACGACTCACTATTTCACCTTAACGACTCGCTTCACCTTAATCACTCACTAATGTCAACTGACTAGTTCACCTTAATAACTGACTATTAGATGTAAGATTTCATTTCGACATATTACCTTGTTATTATGACTGAATATTTAAAACCTCACAATCTACCGATAAGACTAATTTATTGAATATTAGCTTATAGTAATAATAATTTTTAGTCCTGATGCTGTTTTGCAAATATGAGGTAAGCCAGATAAATCCTTCTACATGCAACATACATGTTTTTATTGCTCAAACAAAGTTTTCTTCCTAAAACTACTGATTTACGGTTGACATTACACACGCTTTAACTTTTTCAACAACAGTTTTCAAAACTCCCTCTGTTGTTCACCTCTTAGTCCTTAGATTTTTGGAGCACACACCTTAACACTAAGGGCTCACCTGTGACATTGTTGTGTCTGTGCTGTCTCGCCGCTGTGTGCCCTGCAACTCCATCAGCTGCGCCTCCATCTGCGCCCTCGCCCGTTCACTCTCCCTCAGCCGGGCCTCGAGCGGGCGCAGGCGACACACCTCATCATGCAATAGGGCATAGTGTCTCTGCAGCAGGGCCTGATCCGCACCCGCCCCGGGCAACACACCCTCCAGCAGGGCATCACGCGACAGAGAGCGGCTCAGACGCAGAGGGGCGGAGCCGAGCGGGCTGGGGGTGGAGGCGGATGGAGTGGAGCAGGAGGTGGATGTGGAGCCGTCACGCATACACAGCTCCAGGATGGAGTCCTGTCTGATTACCGCTGCCTGGACAGAGGGTGGAAGATGAGACTTTTAGAACGGCTTTGAAATGAATTTCGCAGATCTGATATAAACGATAAATGATTAAGAGAATGGAGAATTATTGAATCCATTATTGAACTGCTGCACTTTCTCACAGACTGACCTGCAGTGCGTGGAGATGCGTGCTGAGGTTTACAAGTCTTTGGCAAACATCCTATAACACAAAAACACCAAGATGGAGAGTTAGCATCACATTTCCCAATAAATTAGATTAAAAAAATAAAATAAAATTGTTTGTTATAGGAACAAATCTGTACCTCATTGGGAGTTCTGTCCTGCAGCTGGTTTCCGTTTCTATCCTGCAGAAAGAAAAGAATTGTTCACAATTACTTTAATTACAAAATAGCAAACACGGTTTTAAAAATCTGCAGGTTGATTTTATAGTGTTCGTCCAAGTCAGCGGTTCTGAATATTTTGGCAGCCAGGGACTCCTTCCAGAGTAAAATCATTTCCGAGAACCCATTTATGATCACAGCACTGATGTCATTTTATGAACTACGCTCGAACCAGTCAATGAGACTAAATAATAACCTTAACAACCGTGATAGTAATCTCCACCACTGTCATGTGATACAGTCAGGGAACCTCTGGATATACAGGACGGACCCCTGGGGGTCCCTGGATCCTGGGAACCATGGGTTGAACCATGGTTATCGCAGAACTGACAAAACGACACATTTTTTTTCCCCTCTGAAAATCTTCTACGACTGAATTCATTCATGCTGGCGAAGCCACTGTTTTGTCCTAGAGGCGTGTAAATTTTTGCACTCTTACTTTTTGTGACGGACTGCTCCTGTCATGACTTCCGTTTACCGAAATCGTCTCTCCGTCTAGGTTTTAAGAAAGGAAAAAAGTGAGGTTTTTTTTAATACGTTAAAACAGTTCCTCCATGATAGTGATGTGAAAGGCGAAGACTTACTGCTCATTGGCGCCTCCGTGTGGTTCTGGTCACTGTTGGAACCGCAGGACTGAGGAAGCTCAATGCTGGAGCCCAGAAGCAGTTCACTTAATCTGTCCACTAGATTTAGAAAAAGAAAAAGAAAAAAAAAAAAAAAGACGAAGTTAAACCAAATTCCAGAAAATCTGTCTACAATGTTTTTATTATACTTTATTGTATCGTACAGATTTGTCAGACCTTCAGCGATGGCGTTGTTGAGCAGTTTTTCAGCTTGGGGCGCGTGCGGCGTGTCGGCTCTGAACACGTTCCGTGAGCTGGTGAGCATCGTGACCTCTTGACCTCCAGTGACCTCTGCCAGGTCAGAAAACAGGGTCACACGCTCCTGCAGGAGTTCTAGGACTTCCCGGTCCTTCTGCTGAATATCAGCTGATGGAGAGAAAGAGATGGAGAAATGGAAAGAGAGAAAGAAAGAAAGAAAGAGAGAGAGAAAAAAAAATCCATTAGATAACTAAAGAAATTCAGCATTCACATCATGTGGAGGAATTCTGGAGGATGGAAAATCTTTGTTGTTCCGACTTTTTGTTTACTAGATAAAAATACCGTTGTAGTTGCAAATGGGGCAATTTATCATTTGTAAGTCATTATGTGACTGAAATAATCACTAAAATTCAGAAGTTAAGACTTTATTTATTTGAACGCATCACATGTTTATGTTTGTGCCTCATTTCCAGATCTGAAGTCATATCAAGGCTGACTCATAATTCCCACTGAAGAGTTTTCCCTAGTCAGAAAGTGGGAATTGTGTTCCCATATGCCATAGATGCAGCGCTAAATTAGATTTCCCATCACGTAATGTTGTTTCAGTGATGAGAATAGAACTCGTCTTGGTACGGACCTCTGAGTCTACGCAGGAGAGCTTTGTCCTCCGTCTCAATCAGAGGGAAATCTTCCCTAGAGGGACATCTGTGGAAGAGGAAAGTTCGACCAATTAGAACAGTTTTTTTTGAAGTACAAAACTTTATGCGCTTAGCTCAATCTGCCTGTCTTTTAAAAATCACATATATTGTACAGCCGTGGCCAAAAGTTTTGAGAATGACACAAATTTTAATTTTCACAAAGTCTGCTGCCTCAGTTTTTATGATGGCAATTTGCATATACTCCAGAATGTTATGAAGAGTGATCAGATGAATTGCCATGAAAATGAACTTAATCCCAAAAAAACATGTCCACTGCATTTCAGCCCTTCCACAAAAGGACCAGCTGACATCATGTCAGTGATTCTCTCGTTAACACAGGTGAGAGTGTTAACGAGGACAAGGCTGGAGATCACTCTGTCATGCTGACTGAGTTAGAATAACAGACTGGAAGCTTTAAAAGGAGGGTGGTGCTTGAAATGATTGTTCTTCCTCTGTTAACTATGGTTACCTGCAAGGAAACACGTGCGGCCATCATTGCTTTGCACAAAAAGGGATTCACAGGGAAGGATATTGCTGCTAGTAAGATTGCACCTAAATCAACCATTTATCGGATCATCAAGACCTTCAAGGAGAGAGGTTCAACTGTTGTGAAGAAGGCTTCAGGGCGCCCAAGAAAGTCCAGCAAGCGCCAGGACCGTCTCCTAAAGTTGATTCAGCTGCGGGATCGGGGCACCACCAGTGCAGAGCTTGCTCAGGAATGGCAGCAGGCAGGTGTGAGTGCGTCTGCACGCACAGTAAGGCGAAGACTTTTGGAGGATGGCCTGGTGTCAAGAAGGGCAGCAAAGAAGCCACTTCTCTCCAGGAAAAACATCAGGGACAGACTGCTATTCTGCAAAAAGTACAGGGATTGGACTGCCGAGGACTGGGGTAATGTCATTTTCTCTGATGTATCCCCTTTCCGATTGTTTGGGGCATCTGGAAAAAAGCTTGTCCGGAGAAGAAAAGGTGAGCGCTACCATCAGTCCTGTGTCATGCCAACAGTAAAGCATCCTGAGACCACTCATGTGTGGGGTTGCTTCTCAGCCAAGGGAGTGGGCTCACTCACAATTTTGCCTAAGAACACAGCCATGAATAAAGAATGGTACAAAAACATCCTCAGAGAGCAACTTCTCCAAACCATCCAAGAACAGTTTGGTGATGAACAATGCCTTTTCCAGCATGATGGGGCACCTTGCCACAAGGCAAAAGTGATAACGAAGTGGCTCGGGGAACAAAACATCGACATTTTGGGTCCATGGCCAGGAAACTCCCCAGACCTTAATCCCATTGAGGATTTGTGGTCAATCCTCAAGAGGCGGGTGGACAAACAAAAACCCACAAACTCTGACAAACTCCAAGCATTGATTATGCAAGAATGGACTGCCATCAGTCAGGGTGTGGCCCAGAAGTTGATTGACAGCATGTCAGGGCGAATTGCAGAGGTCTTGAAAAAGAAGGGTCAACACTGCAAATATTGACTCTTTGCATAAACTTCATGTAATTGTCAATAAAAGCCATTGACACTTATGAAATGCTTGTGATTATACTTCAGTAACAGTTAGTAACATCTGACAAAAAGATCTAAAAACACTGAAGCAGCAGACTTTGTGAAAATTAATATTTGTGTCATTCTCAAAACTTTTGGCCACGGCTGTATATGTTAGGTGACGTTAATAAGATTTTAATGAGATTTAAAAAAAAAAAAAAAAAGAATCACATAAAGATCACATTCTCTGTAACTGACCTGCTCACGGCCTGCTGGATGATTTTCATCCAGTTGTTTCGGTCATCTTTGGAGGCGCCGTGCAGCTCGTACATCTCCGGAGGGGTGGAGTCGCTGATGAGGAACATCCCTCGCTCCTGATTGGCTATATCCCTGACGATCAGGTTCTGGAGAGACAGAACTGACGGCTTGTCCTTTAGAGAGAGGAAGAATACATACAGGACGTTGTTTGTTTACTGTGCATTTGTATTATTATTATTTTTTTAAATAGTGATGCAAAATCATTTCTACGTTTCGGAGACCTCTGACTCACTCACCAGACAGGGGAAAAAATATTTCTGGTCTTTTTCCTGCACGAACACCAGGATGTCCGTCATCAATAAGACCTGCACGTCTGTGAAAATAAACAGTGTTACTGAGGAATGTAAACACTGGGTCATAATCAGGCTCTTTAGAAACACACACACACACACACACACACACACACACACACACACACACACACACACACACACACACACACACAAACATACTACCTTTGAGTCTGGAGCCCTGTGCAGTTTTTAACAGCAACGTTCCCTCGTGGAGGAGTCTTCTCCGGAGCAATTCTCCGCCGCGGAACACTCCTCCACCCCTCACTTCGGTCTCGGCCCGTGGGTCCAGCCGAGCCCGGATCTCCTGCAGCTTCTGCGTCAGCTCCAGCTCCTGAACCTGCTGGTCCACAGAACTCAGGAGCTCACGGATCAGGACTAGCGCCTGTCTCAGAGACTCGGCTTCCTCCTCGCTACCTGTGGGATCAAAACCAAAACCACGGACAGACTGAAAAATCATGTGAGATTATGTAGATTGTCTGCCATAAAAGTCCCTCTGAATGGGTTATGAGCTACTATAGAAATGATAACGTACTAGAACGAGTGCATTCATATAAACCTAGGATTTGTCTTGCATGCAGAACTACTGTGAGAGCTGCTGTTATATCTTCTGACCAATCAGAATGGAGAATTCAACCACATGGTGGTATAAAAACGAATAAATATTACATCAGTCAGCCTAAGGAATTTGCAGTTAAAACTGAAAGCTATACAAGGAGAAGCCGCGTCTCACCTTTTGTATTGTCCACGATGCGCTGGATCAACACCGGGTACTTGGTGATGCGTTGTGTGACCAGCAGGATGCATTCTTGGACTCCGTGGCGGCGGAGGAGTGATCCTCTACTCACTCGCTGCAAAACAAAACGAAACTTCATTAATGATTCATAGAACAGTGCAAAACATCCTAAGATCCTACAGGTTACAAGTCTCTCTCTTGTGGAGGATTTCTCACAGAGTTCCTAGACGTCATCTTTCTCTGTCTCGTGACTTTGAGATCATCACTCACCCGGATGAAGTTTTGGAACCTCTTGTCCCGCGCGAGCAGCTCCTTGTAGAGCTTCACGGCTTTCAGGTGCCGACTGCAGAATTCGGCGTAGCACTTGCGCATCTCGTCTGCGTTCTGGCCTGAGAACTGGACAGAAGAATCACACAAGTGAGCCACTTAGTCCTGTATAAGCATGCTCTAATCTCTTTATGAGCACAGACCCAGGGCCCACCTGCTCTACCAGCACGTCTCCGAGCTGCTGGATGGTGAAGTTGGTGGTGCTCGCCGGCGCCAGGCTGTGGTTCCGTCGGCTCAGCAGCTGGCTGACGAAGCGAGAGTGCAGCGCCACCAGCTGGTCGAGGCATGGAAAGACGGCGTGCACTACGCCCGGCTCTAGCAGCACCTCCTCCAGCATACCGCGTCGAAACACACCCTCCATGATGCGCAGCGTTCGCACGTGGTGAAGCTCCGTCTGGATCAGCTCTGTTGAAAGATGGACGCTTAGGTTTAAGGCGCTGTCGGTTTCTTGCCGTTATCAGCTTACAACCACCTGTTCATTAATCAATCAAAATAAAATGTACACAACTTCCCCCTTAACCCTGAATGAATTCCTTCTGCAGTTATTTTTTGTTGTGATTTAAAGCTAAATAAATTTATATTTATATATATATATATATAAAACATGAACATATAAATATATACAACAGTTATTGTGAGTGGGCTGTTGAGGAGTTTTATTAACTTGATCGTTATGTGATGTAACAGTTACACGGGGAGGAGCACGTTTACAATTCACGTGTGACGAAAACTCAACACTGTATTTTTTTTTTTGCTAAGATTGCCAACGTATCTTCTAGAATCTCTGAGAGTGCATTTTGGATTTTAACTTGATATCGAGCAGCATTATAACAGAAGACAGTTTTGACAGGTGTATTTTTCTGTTTTAGCAACCTATCAATTGTATTGCTGTACCTCCAAGCCAAAAATAACACTATTCTCATTCATGATCAGTGTATATTAAACGTAAAACATACTACTCTACAAATATACGCTTTTTCTGTGCAATATATACTTTTTTTTTTTGTGTGTGTGTGTCGCCTCATCTTCATTTACAGTCTTTCAGCCGTGTACTGGTGCTTTAATGCAGCTCGAGCAGCGCAGCAAAAAATAGACTCGACGCCGAAACTCACGCTTCGCTGCTGCAGCGTCCGGTGTAGAGGCACTCATTTGTTAACGTGCATGCCGGAAGAAATATTAGATTTTTTTTTAGTACAAACTTTTTTAATTTTATGACGTCTACATTATCAAGTCAGTACAAAAAACATTTTAGATTCCCAAACATTAGTTTTCTAGCACAAAATTAAATGTTACAGAAAAATGTTTGTATGTCATTAAAGAAAGCAGCATATTACATAAGAGACACTTTTCAGACAAAAAAACACGATGAAGGCTGCTGGGTTTCGCTGCAAAAATAAGAAGCGAATGCGAAAGTCAAAGTGTCCAGAAGAACTGTGGCTGGTTCTGCAAGATGCTCAATAAAACTTACCAGCTCATTTCCTTATAAAACTGCACTAAATGTACCGGAGACTACTATTTTTATTTTTATTTATTTATTTATTTTTTTGGTCACACCAATTATTGACTTCGTTTCATTTACTGCTGTTTACTGCTCTTTACTGTATTTCGTTTTCAAATGTAGAAACATTACTGCACTGAATTATTTCAATTTCATTTTAGAATTCCAGCATTCATGGCTAATGTGGTTGAATAGAACTGAATAGAATTATATAGCTGTAGTTTTATTCTCATTAATTGGGTCCTGATTTTTTTTTTCCAGACACCCTGCATTTATTTATTCTGTCTGATTCCTAAAAATTTTCCTTTCAATGATGTTAATGGCTAAATTCTGTTAATAACAGTGCTGGAGTAGTATTGTTCCTGTTCAAACACTCAGATGACTTAGAGAAAAAAAACAAACAAACAAACAAAAAAAAAAACAGAGAACACCAGACTCTACAGAGTGCTAGATAACTAGACCAACTTACCGTAGATGACGTCTTGCCTCTTGATGACGTCTTTGCGGTGAGTCTGCAGGTAGGACGCATCCACCGCCAAACTCCACGAGTCTGCCTCGAAGTCCCGGCCCTCCCTCTCCAACTCCTCCAGCATTGAGGCGTAATACACCTCTCCTGTGTGTGTGTGTGTGTGTGTGTGTGTGTGTGTGTGTGGAGAGAAATGAGAAAATGATGTGATAATTCACATTCTGTGTTGAACAGAACGCTCTTTGTCACTAAACGTTACGAGCCATAATATATATATCTGGTTATAATATAACCAGATAGTCAGCCATATTTATTTTCTGTCTCACCGTCATCGTTCAGAGACTCCATGGACATGGCTCTGTTCCTGAAGTTCAGCGAGTCAGTTGACTGCGAGAGGATTCGTCTCAGGCCCAGCGGAGAGTCATCGTTCAGATTCCTACAAATAAACACCAAATACATAATGACCAGAACGCTTTTAAATTCAAGACGAGATTAGCAAGTGCAATTCGTTATCGATAACACGCACGGTCTGAATAATACAGAATAATTCATAGATTTAATTTACAGTAGGGTGTATAAATTTAAGAGCACCACTAACAGCTGTCTTCATTTCATCCTTTATCGAAACTATTGCGCTCGCCGAAACCTTCGTAATAGACGTCTGGACAGTGGATTATTCAGACACGCTTTATCCTGTTTTAAAAATCTGAAATGAAATCCGATAAAGACAGAAAGGAGGTTTCTTTTTCTAGCTGAGGTTTTCTTTTCTTTTCCAGTCCCTCACCCTGCGATGTTGTTGGTGGAGACGCTCTTGCTGAGGGAGAGGGTCGAACGTCCTCGCCGAGACCCGAGGAGAGACTGGCGGAGACTGTCGGAGGGGTAGATGGCCGAACTCGGCCTCTCCTTGATGATGGGAGCTGAGAGAACGAGCGAGAGAAAGAAAACAAACAAAGCAGTTAATCAGACAAATCTAGAGCAAATATTGGGAACTAAAATGATACTGACTGTATAACACTGTATAATCATTGATGTGGTGAAGTTTTTGTTGTGAAGAGATATTTATTGAAGATTTATGGAAGGAGTCTCCAGTGTCAGCGCTTTGTAAGAGTCAGCGGTAAAGCTGTAACTTTTTCCGTAAATGTTTCCCACCACGGGAAAGTCTTCAGGATGGAGGAGTTTGCACTTAGCGGCTTCTCGGTAACACGCCGATTATTTTTCCTCTTTTTTTTTCTCCAGGATCATGCGACGTTCTTACGGAAGCCCTAAGAGGCCATGCATTATTAGTTTTTCCTTCCTTGTTTTCTCTTGATCGCGACTTAACTTTCTCGTGACCACGAACACATTTTCTCGTGATCTCGACATAACAAAAAAGTTGTCTTCTCACGATGTAACTCTATCCCGTTAAAATGAACGGGGCTGGTGTTGCGTGCGCGTTGGCGTCTTCGCCGTCGCCATCATAAACTTAATAACAACTATTTTCTTATGTCGAGATCACGGGAAAATGAAGTCGTGATCATGAGAAAACAAGAAAGGAAAAACTAATCCTGCATGGCCTCTCAGGGCTTCCCTATGTCCTTATTTATTTGGCGAACACTTTAAAACAATCCCACGTGAGGCTGAATCCAAAACAGTCACACTGCTGAGCGGTTGCTGTTCTTGCTCAAGACTTGAACAGAGGATCTTTGTCAGCCCTGAGATTTGAATCTCCCGAGCGCTCACTCTACACGCTATAATACACAAATATTGCATAATAATTAGCGCGACACCTTTCTACAGAACCGTTTACAAAAGGCAGGTGTGACAAGATTGTTGGAGTAATACAGAGGAACTGACGCGTCTTCCGTTTAAAGGGAGGATCGCCCGTCATTTTGCAGATAACGAACCAGAAACGTGAAAATGTCACCGGCCGTGTCAGACATGCGTTATGATAAGGAGTGAGTGGAAGCGGATCCTGTTTAACCGGAGTGGCCTGGTATCTCTAACCGGTTCAGATCCAGCGTGTGTAGAAAAACTGTACGACCAGCAGGAGACAGTATCGCTCCTCTAGTCTACTCACACACGAGGAGGCTGAAGGGGGCGTTAAAAGCTGTTTAGGCACCGAGGAGGACGGAGATCAAGAACAACACAACACAAGAAAGCAAAGGAAGTTCAAAGTTCAGGAAGAAAAGGGAGGCAACTTACTTTTGGTGCGTAGGGCCACGTTCTGAAGAGCTGAACTGTTTCTCCCCAGCACCGACTTCTGCTGCTGCAAGAGCCAAAAATATCATGTCAGCTTTTCATACATGCGTAGAAAAACAATAATACACCATTTTTAAAAAATGTGAATACTAATTAGAAGTGTGAGGATATACCACAAGTTCATGACATAAGGTATACAGCACTTTTGTAAATCAAAGTTACAGATGATATGATATTGTCAGTGAAAACACTGAATATCTTTTCTTTGTACTTTCGTCAGTTAATTAAAGTTTCAAGAGACTTGACAAATCACAGATTTTTGTTTTTATTGCATTTAAAAAAAAAAAAATCCCAACTTTTATGGAAATGGGGTTAGTATTTACACCAAAGTGCAATGACTCTCATCAACGTATTTCTACAGGGTCTATCAACACCAGACAAAAACCGACTTGAATGACATCAAAATGATGTGACTTAAATCATGTGGGTGTGATCGGTGACCTCAGGAGCAAAAGAAAATAAACAGAGATGATTATTTCTAAGGGTACGGTACCTAAAATAATAATAATAATAATAATAATAATAATAATATTAATTCAAGTATTTCAGTTTGACGCACATAGACGGACATTTGCCACTAACCCTAAGGGCAAGGTGTGTTTCAACACATTCATCAAAGACAGACTTGGTTATCTTAACACTTAGACATCTTGAGTTTCAAAAGCGATCAAATTTCACTTAAAAAAGTACTCAGTACCGATGAATGACTCATAACTGACTTTGTCTTCCTATTTTTTGCTAAAATTATTCCTTGCATGTGTCATTTCAAATGTGTTCAAATTGCTATCAGAAACTTGCACATGAGGTCTTAAGTTATTACTTAATAAGAACAACTTTAATTCACTATATATACATAAATACTATGCAGTACACTTTATAGTATCTATTTTACAGCATAATAGTCCATCATTATTTTACAGGATTGTACCGTAAACGATTAGGCAATGTCGGTTTACATTAAAATACCAGAAAACGCAATGCATAGTGGGATATCTAATGTTTTTGGCACGGGTGAGAATGATAAAAAATAAATAAATAAAAAAGTGAAAAATTTCTCCATTTGCAAAATAGTGGGTCATTTTTGTGCCCTTTATTTTAGCGACTATTTCGGGCGAGTTTAAGTTTATATGCTAATAAATGACTTTGCTTTAGTAAAGCACTGAAATCCATCTCTTCGTGCGAGTTAATTCAGCGGTGGAAGTGGTTGAATCAATCCTGCCTCAACTGTAAGTAGCACAGATGTAATGGATTACGTGTTATTTTACACTATGTACAATTTTACAGCACTTTCCTTTAAATATGTTTTACAGTTATTTACTGTAAATTTAAAGTACTTTCCTGGAACCGCTGCCGCCAGTAAATTACTGCAATTCTTTAAAGTAAATGCTTTACAGTGTAGCTGAAACCCCGATTAATAAACTATATTAAAATAAAAATATTTTTAAAAGTTTAACATTACTCACTTTACTAACGTTACTCACTCACAAGCGAAAAAAGAAGAACATTATAAATGATATTTTTCTTTTTTTTTGTTGATAAGATTACCAACACTTATGTAATCAACATCATGGTTGGTCAAATAATAAATTCGTTAGCTTTAATCTTAACTGAAAGCTCCAGTGCGCTCCCCAATTCCACGTTTTGGCTGCCAGGAAAACTAGCTTGTTTAAAAACTGGTAGCTAACATAACGTAATACCTTGTGGTGAGCCAGTTTTCTAGTTAAGTACAACTAGATTAAACCAAACTAAGAAACTGATGAGTTTATGATTATGATATTTATGATTAATCTAAAAATTCAACTTTGCACCCTCCAGCTCTGCTAGCTCATTTTACTCTGATATGTAATTCTGGTTATAAAGTTGTGTCAAGACACAGAAATGTCCAAGTTGCACTAAATCATCGTCATTCTGGTGTGAGTTTAGCTTTCTGGCTGTGTTTCGTACCTTCTGCTTCATTTTAGCGCAGTTGGTCAGCGTGTCTCGGCAGCGGTTGTGGATAGTGACATTGCAAGCTGCAAAACAAAAACACAATGATTTATGGATCACTACGAACAGAGAGAGCATTACACATTAACAAATCAATGCAGGGAAAAATTCCCAATGTTAAAAAAAAAAAAAAAAAGGCGAATTCTGGATCTCTTTACAACTTCCTGTCAACAATGACGGTGTGGTCAGTATTAATAAACTGTAAATCTTGCACATCTGTTTGGCCACAAAACAGAAAAATCAAGCCGGAAACCCGGAAAGTTCCCGCCCCCAGTTCCGCTGTAGCAAATCAGACCAAAGTTCCGGCCGGTAAATAAAAACACTATTTCCGGAAGGATTTATGGTTTGGCACTGAACTCCAATCGATGTGCAACGTAGTTGATGTAGAAATAAGCGTAATCATGATCGATCGTCGCCCTAAAGACAATCGTCAATTAATATGTAATGAAACACAGGGATTATATGTTTAGGACTTTTCATCAGACACGATCAAAACGACGAAACGTGAAGGTAATAACTGGAACACTCTTGTGCAGCTGTACCAGTCAGCAGTGTGTGAGTGAGAAGAAAAACAGCTGTCTCCAGCTTGCCTTCACTCCCTCTGTTCCAACATTACCAAGTCTACATGGCATACAAAAACACAACACAATGACCTCACATATTTTCAAAATGAGGGCATTTCGAGGCAAACTTTCTAGCACTGTTCTATCGTGTTTTAAACAACTCCATCGGAATGAGGGATGCATTATGGAAAAAAAGATCATCATGATACTTGAAGACATTATTACATCATTATCATGGATGCACCGCTGTAATATTTAACTTTGCTCCTGAAGTTCTTGAAAATATGTACACCGATCAGCCATAACATTAAAACCATGGACAGGTGAAGTGAAAAAACATTGATTATCTAGTTACAGTGGCACCTGTCAAGGGGTGGGATATATTAGGCAGCAAGTGAACAGTCAGTTCTCGAAGTTGTGTTGGACGCAGGGAAAATGGGCAAGCGTAAGGATCTGAGCGACTTTGACAAGAGCCAAAATGGGATGGCTAGACGACTGGGTCAGAGCATGTCCAAAAAACGGCAGGTTTTCTGGGGTGTTCCCGGTATGCAGGGGATGGTACCTACCAAAAGTGCTTTGGTGGTTTTCATAACTAACTGATTAACAGAATGATGTGTCTCTAAGCAAAAGAAACAAAACAAAACAAAACAAAACAAACCCAGATGGAGTGTATGGGTGGGTAAGCCAGCAAACTCTAAGCTGTACATATTTTTGCCATCGTCAAATCTGGCTGACGTCAGCAAGATTTTCCAAAACGGTTTGTTTGGCACGTGTCGATTCGTTATCATTAGCCTTTTTCGCGTCGTACTGTATCCGAAAGCTTTCCGAGGCACTCCACGAAGCTGCGCGGTCGTCTCCATCGCCGCTGCCGATCTCTCAAACCATCATTCCTCGTTCTGGATGAAAGAAACCAGGAACAAAAGAACGAGCTTCCTCAGCTCTCTCCGACTTACCCCCACCCCCCACCCCCCTCCTGCCCATCACCCGAGCTCACATTTCTCCACATTGTTCCAGAGAGCATGCTTCCTGTGCTGTGTTTTGTAGACAGGAAGTTGTTCTTGCGCAGCAGGAAGTGTGTAAGGGTTGGCAGGAGAACAGTTAAATGGTGATCAGGGTCCCGGGTGGCCGTGTCAAGGAGGCCTAACAGGGGCACTTTACTCGCTTCATCCAGGGTCGTGTTCTGTTCCAGCAGAACTTCAAGTCACAGTGATCTGAACAAATGAACATGAAAAGAGAATTCCACAATACATGGAGTGTACCGTGTGGAAAACTAAATGTGTTCCACAGGGCATCAGGAAATCACTTTCAATGAGGAAGATTCACATTAAAAAAAAAAATATGTGAAGAAATGAGATCATGCGTTAATAGGATAAAAATCCAATGAGTCAGTCCTTATTATGCATGTCCTGTGTTTTATTTTAAAAAACAAACAAACAAAAAAAAACATGAATCAAGAAGCACAATATCATTGTGTTGTCATCCCTAGCTCTGTGTTCCAATCAGTAGGAGGCTGCCTAACTAGGGCACATATCTGGGCAGTGTTTTGCACTCCTGAGAGCCATACAAGTCTCAGTGTACAGTAAGTAATTATAGAAACGATAACGTATTCGAAAGAGCACATTAATATAAACCTTGCAGCTGGAACTACTGTCAGAGCTGCCGTCATAGAAAATTCATCAATACCTATCTAATCAACTGACCAATCAGATTCAAGGATTCAACGGCACTGTGGTATAATGTTTATTTAGAAGTTATGAAAGGAAATGTTATTTAGTACATACTAGCATTTTCATTTCTTGCATTACCGATGTAACAAGCTACCGAAAGGCAAAGACCTGAACGTTGATGAAAAGTTTCAGTTTCATTGCTAAATATAGCCAAGATGAGACAGCAGGCATGACACCTTTAAAAGAACAAAAAACAAAACAAGACTAAACAAAGCAAAGACGTGAAGGAAAACACAAGACCGCGGATCGGGGGCAGCAAATGAGGCCATTTCCTGATTTACAGATAAAACTGTTATTTTTATCCCAGACATAATGGGCTCGGCGTGATTTTACATGTGAACCATTATCAGAAAAAAAAAAATGTGAAGGGAGCTTTTGTTTGTGTGTCAGCACTCCGGCTCTCGACATTTCTCAAAGGCTACATTTTCTTCCCATTTATAGCCTTTGGCTCGGTTGTTCACACACCGCCCAAGCACCGCAAACAAGGCTACATCGCTAAACATAGAGATGCAAACCTCATACATGCATAAGGCTCGAGCAGAATTCTGGTGTGCACCAGACGTAAAGGACACACCCGTCTCGTACCGTGCAGTAACGAGGTTCAAGAACGTCCGAGAATTTTCTCCAATAAGAAGGACAGTAGGCCCATTCATGCGCATATTCTATCCTCCGGTCTGGTACTTGTCTTTCCCAGACACACACACACACACACACACAGCTCCACCAACGCTAAATAAACCTGTCTAACCAAACCAACATGACTGAAACAATCCTGCACTATTCATGCATCAGGATGAGACACGGAAAAGAGCTTTTTTCCCTGATCCTTTTGTAAGCCGTCCAGTCTGTCTGTTCGAGAGACCGACCACAAATAAAGCTCACGACGTCCAACGACTAATCATGTTAAGTACGTTATTATGTAACGTCCGCCAAATCAAACACGCAAACGTTTTCATGACATTATGATTCACCGAAACAAAAGTAAAAAATAAAGCAGCTTCTCTTTTTAACTTTTTGACGTAGCACACCGGTCTGTTTGCTCTGGAAGCCCGTAGGAGAAAAAAAATTAAAAAGGAGAAAAATAAATAAATAAAAAAGGTAATTGTGATTTTATATCTCAGAATAGTGACTTTATTTCTCACCTTTGCGACTTTACATCTCGCAATTCTGACTTTTTTCCTCGCAATTTTGAGTTTACATCTCGCAATTCTGGCTTTTTCTCACAGTTAAGCGTTTATATCACAATTTTGAGTTTACATCTCGCAATTTTGACATTTTTCACGCAATTTTGAGTTTACATCTCACAATTCTGACTTTTTTCGCGCAATTTTGAGTTTACATCTCACAATTCTGACATTTGTTCTCGCAATTTAGACGTCCACTTGACGCGGTACCTGAAATGCGCCCGACTTCAGGTAACGAGTGCGCGTTTGTCTGGTTTTCCTTGTCTTGACTAGCTGATGAGTGTTGTTACTGTATATAGCCTATTTACAGAGAATGATTGATGCTTTGTCTTTGCAATCTTTGCAAATCAATAAATGTCAAGTGGACATCTAAACTGTGTGAAAAAAAAGTCAGAATTGTCAGATGTACACTCATATTTGTGAGAAATAAAGTCAAAGTTGTGTGGTATGAACTCGCAATTGTGAGGAAAAAATGTCAGAATTGCGAGATGTTAACTCAAAATTGTGAGAAAGTCAGAATTGCGAGATTTAAACTCGTAATTGCGAGAAAAAAACCCAGAACTGTGAGATGTAAACTCAAAATTGCGAGAAAAAAGTCAGAATTGCAAGATATAAAGACGCAGTTGTGAGAAATAAAGTCTGAATGGGCTTCAGTGTCCAAGTTTGTTCAAAATATTTACGTAACGTTGACATTACACCACAACTATGTTGAATTCTTGAATCAGAACATGTTGATTAATTTCCAGTAACAGTAATTTCGTTCGTAATTCAAATTAATTGGAGTTAACGTTGTTTAAATGTACCTCTAATGTGTACTTAAAAGGTCGCACTCGGGTTCAACCTGAAACCTTTTCGTGTTTCCCATGCTGAACCTGGAAAGCAACTGTAACCGAGCATGGGCGGGGCTTAGGATCGGTTAATTAGCTATGCATTGGCTGTTCTCAACTTCTCGTTCTCACTTTGTGCTAAAAGCGTAGAAATCGTCTGTACACAGGATGACAAAGAAAACACAAAGGAGTGTACTGGGATCAAGAGAATCTAATCCGTTGTTTGGGCCACATCCAATCTGGTCCACCTGATCCCTCTCAGCGTGCGATCAAAAGTTTTGGCACTGTCCTAAATGGGTCAATGCTGTTCAGCGCGCTGATATCAGCACAAGGTTCATGTAGTGACTCTAAATGCTGGATTTGTAGGAAAGAGGGCATGTTGAAATACCAATATGAACAAATATGAAATACGAGCACGCCCTGTGGTTTCGACAGTGGTGTCTGACTCCATAGACGACGATCCCAGAGGGAGCTGCAATTCACTCCCATTATCTGCAACACAAAGGCTGACTGTCAATACCACTTCCAAAATGGGCCACCAATCAATAAAGGACTTGAGCAAATGAACTCCAGAGCTCTCCCGCTTTCACAGCCGTGTGTATGGGCGTTTGCGTGCGTGTGTGTGTGTGTGTGAGCTGGAAGATTCTGGTGTGACAGACAGCGTGTTAATCTCTCACGCTGTCCCCGGATTACATGTGTCGATGGGGGGAGGAGAGTCGCAGCTGTGAACCATGCAGAAAAAGCCACTTTGAGATTCTGTAGACAAAAGCGCCACACGCTGCGCTAAAACTCAGGACCTTCCCATAATGCCGTGCATAATGGCACTATTATCATCGTGTGCCAGATTAATAGGACCCGGCTGCACATGATGGGGAGGGGAACCATAAAGAGTGGCGTGTAGATTCCAGAACTGACTCTTCATCAGGTTTTGTGTAAATGTGCGTAATTTTGATGACTCGTCACTAATGTACCGTATGTCAACAACGAGTAGGTGAGTAAAGTAGTGCAGCAATTGAGTCAATATCCTCTGTATTAACAACGTACACCACACGAACTGATTAAAAATGCTTGTAATAGTTCATATGGTGAAGCTTTCGGTAAAGAGACAGAAGGAGTCTCCAGTGTCAGCACTTTGGAACAGTCAGAGGTAAAGCTTTTGCGTATGGTTTGCGACACGGGAAAGTCTATATGTCTATATTATGCTTAGTGTTTTTCCTGGTAACGCAACAAGTTACCTGTAAGGAGATGTTTATATGGAACATTTTGGAAGGAGTCTCCGGTGTCAGTGACAGGTAAAGCTGGTAAAGATTATTTTCCCGTAGCCGCACATCCCGAAGTGTTTTACTGCTTACGTCATGAATTGAATAAACAGTCAATACAGTTGCGTTTGTTAACATTTTAACAACAATTAATACGCGTTATCTTACGTTGTTGCGTTCTAAACTTTGTGGATGAACTTATGGTTTATTAATGCTAAAATTTGTGGTCAAAAATGTTAGTTAAGGGAACCTTCAATCATTTTCAGTAACAGTAATCTTTCGTACGATCTTTTCTCAAAATGATTTGCTACATTGTATTCAGGGATTAGTGAAAAAGTAAACAGTCAAATCTAAATTCCTCTCTCCTCCAATTATCAGTCATAATTTATTCACGACGCCCGGCCTCCTCTCAAATCCGATACCTCCTTTCGACATAATTACACCCTTGGGGCTGAATCAATAGCCCTTCGAGGGTGTATTTGGAGATTTGGGCTCTGGTCGCTACTCTGAGTGCCCTTGCTAGAATTCCTTTACACGGTCAGAGCCACTGCACCAATATATGGATATACAGACACTCGCACATCTGTCCTTCTGGCAACAGACGCATGCAATTACTGGCTTTGCCACGGGTCCTCCCTGTCCTCCCATCCCCCCTCTCTGCATCGCAACCACCCTCCGCCACCCTTCAACCTCATAACCACAACGCGTCAAGGTTACGTTAGTAAGCTGAGGCTGATGGGCATGTTAAAACACTCTGCAATGCATGCAGCTTATTTATGGTCTAATAAATGGTCTGATGTTTTTTCAAATGTAACTTAATTGTTCATAAATTACATTTTCCCCTTGTATTCATTATTGTTTTGCTGCCAAATTGTGTTTGATAAATTTTTTGTTGATATGCACATGGACATACACATAATGTATTTTTCTCCCATAATGTATTTTTCTCCCTCTTTTTTAAAACTTACTTAAATAAAAAAATATATATATACACGTTTAAGTTTTTTTCTAAAAAAATAGTAAATACTAAATCTAAATATAAAACCAATGCAACAGTGCAGTGATGTGTCTTTTTGAACATTTAAAAAAAAAAATTATATAATATAAATTAGATTTGGGGCAGCTGATAAAATAAATTTAAAAAATAAAATAAAATAAAAATAACCTGAGTCTCAAATTGCTGGTGCACGTCACCATCGATCTGAAAGAGCATGTAACAGGATGTCACATTGCATTTGATGGAAACACGGTTCGGGTCACAACACATTTAACGTGTATTTAACGCTAGTCACTATGAAGTCTTTCGCTCTGCGTTTAATAGACTAGCGGGTCCTCCATCAGGCAAAAAACGCATTAATATCCGTCTAATATTAGTATTAATATTAATGTTTCATTAAGCAGCATGAATGAATATTACTGACTATACATTATACTGACAGTAAGTAATACACAATATGGAGATATTGATGTGAATATTCAGCTGATCAGCAGGAGCAGGATCGACACAGATCATTTCAAGGTCGGACAGGACGCGGTGCCGATCTCGGTGCAGTCCTGAGCTCTTCACCCTCACACTCTTCACCTCTCTGCACCATCCCACCATTCTTTCTCTTGCAGTGTATCACATGTTCAGTATTATAACTGCAATACTAATGTTCCAGAAGCAGATCACATCATTTAATAGAGTGCAAGCCATGTCGCAATCCCAGTGTGTCGCAAAAAAAAAAAAACAACAACAACGCAATAATCTATTTTTTCTCTCTCTGCAGCTCTTCTCTTTCTCTCTTTCAGTTCAGTTCAATCCAACAATGCCTTATTGACATGAACACTAGACTACAGGATTATTACCTGCAAAAGCAAATAACACGGGTAAACAGAAGGTTAATAACAGGTTAGTAATAAACTGAACAGGCAAAGAGCAAAAGATAACAAAGAATAACCTAAAACCTGTTTCGCTGGTTGTTTCTCTCTCTCTGTCTCTCTCTCTCTCTGTCTGTCTCTCTGTCTCTCTCTCTGTCTGTCTCTCTGTCTCTCTCTCTCCCCCAGTGTCTCTGTCCTTCTTTCTGAAGCTCAAATTTTCTCGAATGGCATGAATTTTAGTTAATAATTGTTAATAACAATTAATATTTGTCAACGCATTAAGCAGAATTAAGAAAACAAAAAATAACATATTTGTCAAAAAAAAATATTTTTTAATATCAGCAAAAAAAAAAAACAAAAAAAATCGGCAGCAGTTTTTCTGAAGAGTGTGAAAACTGTCTCTTTTTCTGGGATCGATCAGCTTCTCTCTCTCTCTCTCTCTTTATCTCTCCTTTCTCTCTGAACCCCTTTCCATCTCTGAATCTCTCTCTCTTTCTCTACTAGTCTCTCTTCTCCCTCATCATCTTTCTCCATCACTTTCTTTCCATCAGCATCTTCCATTTCTGTGTCGCTCTCTCTATCTATCTATCTGTCCTCCGTCTCTTTGTTTGCGCGCCCTCTCTCCATCCCTCTATCCCCCAGCTGTTCCTGTGGCGCGGTGGAGATGGAGGCAGGCACCTCACACACTGACTCCATTGTGTGTGTGTGTTTGTGTGTTTCTGTGTGTGTGTGTGTGTGTGTGGTGCAGGACGGAGGGTGGAGGGGTGTAGCTGCGGCTCGACAGCCGATTGATTTTACAAGGGGTGGGGGGTAGTGTGGTGGGATATGGAGGGATGGCAGGAGGGAGAGCGCAGCAAAGAGGTGGCAGGAGACATCCCTGCAGTTAGCACCCCTGCCTACAAGTCTGCTTCGATCGGCTGTTATCTCTGTCTTTTCTTCTCTCTCTCGTTCTCTCTCTTGCCGTTTTTCCTTCACAATACCTTAATTATTCTCTTATTCTTATCCCCTCCCCCTTTACTCACACACACACACACACACACACACACACACACACACACACACACACACACACACACGCACAGAGATCTGGCTTTCTCCACTGGATGCCTAGCTGCTTTGGATGATGACAAATTGCACGTTAGTTCACACACACACACAGACTGTGAATTCCCCGACACTGTGTGTGAATCTCACACCCGCACACACATGCCCGAGCCACTTATTAACTCACACACTAAGCTGGTGCCTCAAACAGCCCTCATTAACATGCTAATCTGGGAGTCCTATTTATAAATAATTAAATTGACAGCCCATCAACAGTTAACAATAAACATGTGGATGCTGCTAACAACTGACGAGTTGAATGAATTTCCATACAAATCATTTCAATTAATAATTTGCCTTTTTTCCATTTATGGCACTAGTATAGTATTGTATAGTACAGTCGAGAATTGTATAGTGTGGTATAATTAGGGATAAAGCGAGCTAATATGGAATAGTATAATAACAGGTATCAGGTTCGACATATCTTCCCAGTTTAGTATAATACAGTGCAGTACAGTACATTATAGTACAGCTAGGGATCCTGAGGTATTAAATACTGAGTATCAGTATCCGATTCGAAGTGTAATAGAGTACAGTACAATATAGTATAGCAACAGATGTTAGGATCCGAGGCTTCCGGTTTTGACACATTGTCACAATATAGTACAATATGGTATAGTATAGCATACCAAAGAAAGTAGGGATCTGATACTTAGCATCGATATCCGATTTGACACGCTGTCACTGTATAGTATTTCAAAGGATGAGTATCGGTATCAACTTTGACATTTTCCCCAGTATAGTATAGTACTTTACAGTATAGTGTAGTATAGCTAGACATGTAGGGATCTGATACTAAGCATCATATTTTCACAGTATAGTATAATACAGTATAGTATAGTATAGTATAGTATAGTATAGTATAGAATAGCATAGCACAACCTGGCATGCAGGGATGTAATATTCAGTATCAGCATCAGAATGGATTTGGCATATTTTCCCAGTAGATTATAATACAGTACAATATAGTATAGTATAGTTAAGGATGCAGGGATCTGATACTGAGTATTTGTATCTGATTTTACACATTTACCCAGTATATTATATTATAGTATAGTACAGTATTATATAGCGAGGAATGTATTATATAGAATTATATAGCGAGGAATGTAGGGATCTGATAAGTACTGGTATCCGGGTTGACATATTTTGCCCAGTATAGTATAGTACAGTATAGTGTAGTGTAGTCTAGCACAGTATAGTATATTATGGTATAGTATAGTATAGTTGGGGATATAGGAATCCGATACTCACTATAGGAAACAAAATCAGAAAGGATTTGACATATTTTCCCAGTATAGTATAGTATAGTATAGTATAGCTATGATTGTAGGGATCTGATACTGAGTGTTGGTACCCAATCTGACATATTTTCCCTGTATAATATAGTACAGAATAGTGTAGTATAGTCTAGTACAGTATAGTACAATATAGTAGTAGTATAGTTAGGGATGAAAGGATCTTATAGTGAGTATCAGTATCCAATTTAGCATATTTCCACAGTATAGTGTAATACAGTACAGTACAGGACAGGACAGCAGTACAGTATAGTATTGCTAGGGATGACGGGATCTGATACCGAGTACCAGTATCCCATTTTCCCAGTATAGTATAGAACAGTACAGTATAGTATAGTTAGGGATGTCAGCCATGACTAAGCAGTGTTTGTATGTGTGTGTGTGAGAGAGAGAGAGAGAGAGAGAGAGACTCACTGGGGCAGCTGAGTGCCTCCTTGGCCGTGATGCTCTTGTTGCAGGCCGAGCAAAGCGTGGTGGCCGACACGGTCAGAGAGGTAAAGAGGTGGCCATTGCTGTAGCGCGCCTCTCTTTCGCGCGCTTCCTTCTCCCGCTCCTTCATGCGCTCCTTCTCTTTGTTCTGCACACACAGAGGAACATACACTGGTAAGATGATCTGGAAGTATACTTTTTGAGCTACTGCTACCGGCATAGTTAATACAGTTCATATTAACATAATCATATTATGTTTTCTTTTTACATAACTTTCACTTTTTTTTGTTTTACGGACCGTTCCTTAGATACTTTGAGAACAAAACAATTGTGTAATAATCTAATATATCCAACAAAACAAATGGAAACAGTAAAGCATGGAGTTGTGCAAGCATGTTTTTACAATGCGCTGGACAGAGAGGTCTGGACCAGATGGGAATGTCTGTTCCAGCTGTTCCTGCCATGGGGTTCGCTTTATTCTGCACTTTAAATTGACCAAAATGACACACACCACTCCGAGCACTCGGCACCATGCTGGGCAAGGAAGCGATTTTTCAGGCCTTTATCCTTTATGGTGAGAAACTTTTTTTTTTTTTTTTTTTTTTTTAAATGGTGAGAAACATGGAATCCTGGGAATTAGCTGCAAGGTACAAACACAATCTCACTATAACTTACAGCATACTAACAGCTAGCAGTGGTGCGACTTTGTAAATACCATTAGGTGGTTAGTCATGAAGTCAACAACATTTTCAGTGATCCAACACTAGTTATGTTTTAGCCATCATGACACAGAATGACTAATAGTCCTGCAGGAAACCTTCAGACACGTCAGGTTTTAACCTCAGGACCCCAGCAGAGATACAAACTGTCTGGCTGTTCTTGAGCTATTGGCCTTTTTTATACCAGACAACTATTAAGCCTGGTACAAGGACCATCCATCATGTCCTGCTAGAGCTTAGTGTGTCCACGAAGATAAATGAATGAATGAATAAACTCTGCCCAACTTTTTACCAGTTGCTTGCCCCACCCATTTCACTATAAAACTGTCAGCTCTTAACTGGGTGCTTTATCATGTCACGTAGGCTCAATGTTTGACTTTAGCACACGTTCTTTGGAGACGACATTCGGCTAGCTTCCGCAAAAATACGATGTAACTGCAGTGCAAATGGGCGTCCCGGGGTGGCTTTGGACAAACACGTAACGTAGCCAAGCCTGTGATTGGTTATTACAAACAAGGCGTTCCCAGGCAGTCTTGTTTCTAGAAACAAGTTCGTTCCTGTTATTTATTACGCTATTGCAGCTCCAGAACATTCGTTCTCTCACCTCTCTAATTAGAAAGACAAGTAGAACTCCATCAGGGTCACTTCCCTTAAAACAAACGCAATAATTTTTTCTATTCATTTTCGCTACTGTGTTTCTAATTCTGTGATACCGTGAAGCTGTGCTATTTTTTTGACTAGGTTGTCATACTGTGAAAATTTCAAACCATAACACCCCTACTCCAAACAAAACCAAATTACAACTATAATTACAGCATTCAGCAAGACAGGGAAGTCCATCTCGGTGGGAAATACAAAAGCCGTTGACACAATAGTGTTGCGAGGGAAGTTAAAACAAATCTGGAAACTAAATCTCCTTCAAGCTTAATATACAACCTATTAAACATGTAATCTGCTTTATCTCCAGTCCTCAGTTGCCCTCTGCGGTTCTGAGCACTAAACTGTACTAATGCGTACAAAATCTGCCATCATGCTGGTCATTAAAGCGGACTGAGATTATCATAAATTAGGCGTAGCGATTGAAAAGCTCCGTCATCAAGACGGCATGTTTTGTACTGTAACTCCTAAAGTAAAATCAAAAGCAGATTATTATTTGGGGACTTTCTGGTTTACATCGCATGAGATTTAAAGGAGTAAATGTTTAGTGTCGTTATGTTGGTCAGCACCGTTGTGGGACGCCGCCGGGTCATGAGCTGGACTTGTGTGAAACATGCTGGAGGAAGTCACGGTTCCTCCTCAGACTTCTGCATCAGCTGTGCTTTTGTAGTTCTCCACATGAACTCGCTAACAGATGTCCAACCACAAGATGCGATTGTTACGAGGTCATAAGGTGTATTTAGCCGAATAACTTAATTGTCTACATACGCAAAGCGTTCCAGAATTGATGTTCCCTCATTGCTGAGTGAAACTCCAGTGCCTTGCCGTGCTAGATGCTCAAACGATGCATGCAAATAAAAGAAAGGCCACGATTGTGCCGCTGAGCCGTTTATATTTGCAAAAAGTCTCTCTGCTTGCTCTGTGTATTTGCATCATCATGGTCGCAGATAATATCTTGCGAAGGAAGTACTGTTTATCGAATGAACTTCCCCTAAGAGAGGGGGGATGGGGTTACCAGGAAAACAAGAAGAGGAGAGAGAAGTTATTGAGAAAAGGGAGACATTGCAGCTACTGCATTTATTACGCAAAAAAAAAAAAAAAAAAAAAAAAACACTCCTTCCACAAAGCTCTCAGGCTCAAAAGTCTGAAAAATTTGGTCTAGATGTTTTTTGAAGCATAACGTGCAATTATAGTAAAACAATCAACCACGGGTTGGTGTGTACGTCAATAACAGTATGTCCTGAAGTGTTCTGTTTCTCTTCTACCACAGTAATTACAGTTTGTTCTAATCTATGGATGTGGAATGTCTGCAAAACAGCTTAGTTCCTAACGTTTTTGCACATCAACAGCTATAATCAGTCGCCCCCTCATCAGCCTTTCTTTTTTCTCGCTCTTTCTGTTAAGAAGACAAAAATGCAGCTTGTCGTGTTACCGAGAAACCGCAAATCACAAAACTCCTCTGTCCTGAAGACTTTCCCATGGTGGAAAACTTCCAGAAATGTTAAATAAACATCTACATACAGAAAACGTCACCATTCAACTCACAAACGAAGTTGCTACTATAGAAACAGTAACGTATTAGAACAAGCACTTTAATATGAACCTGTGATTTATCTTGCAGCCGGAACTACTGTCAGAACAGCCGACCAACCAGAAGCAGCGCTTCTTTGAAAAGCGGAACCTTCTCTGATAGGAAAGCCATCTGTTGTAGGGTTCTGTATAGAACGTTTAAAGGTTCTCGACAAGAAGGACAAGCGAAAGAAAACGTATGGGGTCTAGATTGAAACTTTTTTAGCATATGCTGTTACAATACATTTTCACTAGTGCTACTATGTTTAAAGACCCTGTGAAGTGCCTTGAAACATGCAGCGTTAATCGATGTGTTGACTTAATTTCCACTGAAACAGGAAGTCAGGGTGGGACATTTCGAGTGGCTCCTCCCCCCTAGCCAGTAGTGTTTAGCTTACCTCACAGCCCGGGCTAAACCATACTTGACAGTTAGTCACAAAGTCGTGAGCTGGCACAAGCTAGCTCCTTTTTCAAAGTGTATGAATTCACGTTTCCTTCTTAACCAGTGTTCAGTTGGAAAACTGAATAAAACACGTGCGGTCGAATAGCCAAAGACACATTTAAGACCCGTTCTTGCTGATATGATTTCTCTCGTTCAACAACGACAACTTCCTCAAGGTGATGTTTATAATGTTGGGGGCGGGACACTTCAGATTCTAGAGAGCATTTAATTGGACAGAAAATCTGATGAGAAGCTTGAAGTGCAGAATGATGTCATCAAAATTGTAAATTTTCAATGCGTATATCTTCTAAATGAGAATTTTGTCATAGTTTTGGAGCGCGCTAGCTTATAGATAAACTTAAGGCTGACATATTCATACAAAAAGCCACAAAGCGTCAATTTTCGAATTTCATGGGGACTTTAAAAAGTAACCCTACAGCCTTGTACAATATCAAATGATCAAAATGTTCTAGTAATTTTTCATAACTGCTGTTATAAAAACAGCAGGTAAAATCAAGGGCCCTTGTTCCTACAGTGTGCACTACACGAAATCAGTGCCACATGCTTTCTCTCAGTTCCCTGGGCTACAGTGGGTGTGCCCTTATGCTCTGAATGACACTTAATTAAAGGAGGCATGATTAACATCAGCAAATGCACTGAAAATAACTCAGGAGGCCAAGAACTCTCTGCTGGAATGCAATAAGACTGGCGTCTCACCCTTAAATCAGTAACCAGATACTTTAGATGGCATTTATTCAGCTCTGGCATTCTGGATACACTCCAGAGGCAGCACATACACAACATATAACAATAAAGATCTTGTTATGCTTAATGAATAACTGGTTTTGTTATTGTTAAGAGATGAAGAGAAGTAAGACGATATGATATAAAAAGATCACAATGTTTAGTCTAGCTGAAGTTTTGCTAACAAAAACAGCAGCCCATCAGTGAAGCCCTATTATAAATATTTTTTTTTTAAAAACGTGTGATTGTTCTTGGAGCAAGACCCTTAGTTTTATGCGTGCATTGCAAAAAAACCCTTTGCATAAAAACAGTCTCTAGATTAATATGTCTAAGAAAAGATGGCATGAAGATAATCTGATGATATCTTTACACTGAATCATCTGCCCATGGTTTTTCACTTTTTAATGCTCAGTAACCACTTCACATAAATATTGACACAGATAGTGTTGCTGCAAAACACTATAGTCCCCTAATGCAGTGATTCTCAACTGTTTTGTAGCCAGGGACCTATAAACTATAAAATATAACTTTCTTTTCCTGAACTTTCCACCAATAGAACACATTAGGTCTGAGTCAGAGTTGACTTTGGTGCTTGGACCCCTAAATATAATATCTTTGATAATGTGGGCTGAAGTTTCCACCATTGTAAGCAAAATCAATAAAATTCACGGACCCCACTTTGAGAACCCGTACCCTAAGCGGATAACCATTTGTGCCTCTCCTTTTATCCCTCACTTTATCCCTCTCTCTCAGGTGCAGCAAACTACCACATCTGGCTCTGAGCACTACACTACTGTCACCACTCTAATCCCCTTTAATGCCAGTCTGCCATCAAAATCCCCTTCAGGATTTGCCGGTCGCACTCCCTAACCTGTTCTATATCTATATTTAGGCAAAATAATTATCTTTAGAATCGCCACAGGAACTAGCCACGGCATTTAGCCTGTGTGAATCAAACACTGGTGTGTGAGGCTCTTCAGGCAATACAGCAATCAAAAAAAACCATCCGAGAGCATCTAGGTGAGGTGGTCTCAAACCACTTCCAAGTGATCTCCAGCAGTGTTACATGTTACATGCTTGGCCTTGTACTAGCTTTTGTAGGCAGATTCGCAAAGCTAGCTAAATGTACCTGCTACGTACACTCAAGTACAAGAGGCACCAACAATAACAAATTCTGCCACTTCCTTCCAAGCTTTAGTTTTCTTCGTAATGTCTCTAGAGACATTTAACGAGAGGTCGTATTTGACAGGATAAGACAAAACTGCGGTTATAGGTTTTTCTTCAATTTTTGTGTGTCAAACTGGAACCGGGAACTAACTGAAGGCAGGAACTAAAGTTCTGAGTGGGGAAATGAAGAAAATTCAGACCACACTTGCCAAAGGATTGGTTTGAGGAATCATTTGTGCCAGTTGTTTGGATTTGTTACTTTACCGTGTCACACCTATCCATCCATCAATCCATTTTCTGTACCGCTTATCCAACACAGGGCTGCGGGGAGCCTGGAGCCTATCCCAGGGAGTCGGGGGACACCCTGGACGGGGTGCCAACACATCGCAGGGCACAATCACACACACATTCACACACTACGGACAATTTGGAAATGTCAACCATGTCCGCATGTCTTTGGACTGGGGAGGAATCCGGAGCACCCGGAGGAAACCCCAGATGCACGGGGAGGACATGCAAACTCCATGCACACAGGGCAGAAATGGGATTCGAACGCCCAACCCCAGAGGCGTGAGGCAAATGTGCTATTCTCTAACCCACCGTGCCGTGTCATAACTAATTTGCAATAAATTCAGAAAATTCAAATGTTGCTCTGTCACTTGGGACCTTCGCTGAAATTGCAGCTCGTGTTACGAATGTGTGTAGAAATTGAAATGTCGCATTATCGCTTGCCAGTGTGATCATAGGTTGAGAAAGCAATTCAACCCGACTGCAGGAAGTGAACCAAACAGAGCAACGAACAATAAAAAAATAAATAAAATCCTGGTTGCAATTCAGTTTTATTTGTGATGTTTTAAACTAGTTTTTTTATGTCTAGTATCTAATTGTTTATTCAGCATCGCAGACTCTACGTTCACCAAGCTTGGGTCATTTCCGTCATCTCTACGTGAACTCACCAAGGGTTTGTTTACCCTTTGATTATATTATCATGTGGTTTTGGATCTCACTCTTCTTATTGTATCCGCAAACCCTGTAGTTGTCACTGGGTTGAAATTTACCTTTTAAAACTTCTCAGTGCTGGACCTACAACAGATTTACAATGCAAAGTCGCTCTTTGACATTCGATCGCGAGTCAGGAAGTCATGTTCAGAAAAGAGCTCTTCGAAATGAAGTCTGCAACTAACAACAAGATCATTCATTCTTTCTCATCACTGCAGGTATTCAGGGCAGTGTACAAGAGCCAGTGTCCAGCAATTCCCAGTCTGTCTTCAGGATGGAAAAAAAAAACAAAGAGAGCGTTGCTTTAGGAAGATAAAGAGCTGAAAGCCCTGAGGATAACCTCTGATGGATGAGGATAACCTCTGATAGACGGAAAAAAGCGGGGGCATTAGTACCAGTGGGGGCTTTGGTGTGGAGGGCCGACAGACGAAGAAAGAACAAAAAAGAAAAAAAAAGAGTGCTGGGGGAATAAAAAGGAAAAAGCCCTCAAGACCAAGCAGGACAGAAAGAGCAGGTAACTTGATTCAGACAAAGACGAGACAAAGAAAGGAAGAGCAGGAGGCGGAGAGCGTTAGTGCGACTTAAGGTTTTGTCTCTCAACACTAGCTCTCGAGTGCTAATTAAAAACCCAGACAAAGCGCTCTTTTGAGAGAAGAGTCAATGGTGACTCCTTAACGAGAGATGAAGTGTCCTTGTAGACCTTTACAGGACTCTACTATAGGAGTGCATGCAAATATGTACACTGGTGCACTGCAGGGGTTTTCAGCTGCATGCTGGGAAAAGATTAAAGCCACATTTTCGTGTTCTCGTGCTCTAGAACGAGTTGGACTGAGTTAGCCGATCGGGTGTCTTAGAGCAGGAATGGTGTCGTAACAATATGTCAACAAGATTATAGAAGTTACTATAGAAAAAACGCCTGACAGTGCTGCACTTTCTGACCAATCAGAATGAACTGCACTCAAAAGTGCTACGGTATTCAATAACCTAAAGCCTTTAGAGATGTTATAACAAGAATGGTCAAGAGAGCGAACACTGGTGTTTGGTGTGTGTTTGGAGAAAGCATGATCTTTAAGCATTTCCACACTCCGACGTAAGCAGATGGTGGCTAACTTACACTTTTGCTAACATGGAAGTGGCTCCGTGACATAAATCGGCTAACGAGCAACCCCGCTAATCCCTCCGGGAGTGGTTGGAGTGCCAATTAAAACTCCCAGGAGGACACCCAAGACTCCGCACAGAGGGAGATCGAACCAGAATCAACCACACACACACACACACACACACACACACACACACACACACACACCTGTTCTTCACAACTTCACAAAGCAAATGAGACAGAGTCAACACGGCAATAAAACCGAAACGCTCTCACCGTGATTGCTCAGCTGTGCTTTCAAACTCAGATGTAAATGAGAGTACTCTGAAATAAAAGCAATGACTATCCAAAGCAAATGCTAATCCTTTATTATGATCCACTCTGATGTAATACGGCTATAATTGTGGTTTAATCTGTCCACCTCACATTTTATATGGAAAACAAGCAGAGCAAACATCGTTTTTTTTTTTTCTAAGTTGATTAAAATCTGCCTTCGCTCACATTTTCCTTAATAATCTAAGCACCAGAATGCAGAACCTTATGAAACCCAAACTAATGGTGCTCTGCGGGAAGGAGTGATGAGTGATGTCGACAGATGAGTGAGTGAGGTCACTTCCTCATTCCTCAGGCTCTTTGGTCAGACATAAGCTTTTTAGTCAGAATCCCAGACTCGGTGGCAGACACAGAATAGACCCACTGACCCAGAAACCAACCAGCAATGTACACACAGCATTCGAGAGTGGGTTAATAAAGCACTTAACCTACATTCCTGTCTTCTCACACACTCTGACTCTCACACGTCTACTACGATCTTAACGATGAATAATAAATGATCCAAAACTGCGACAAGAGATGAAACTGAAATCAGAATATTCTCTTCATACCACATTTTTTTGTAATATTGGTACAAATATGCATAGGGAAGATGTGGTTGGACTTCACTCAACTTCATATGAGCGAAGTCGTACGAAAAGGTACGAAAAATTACCGCAGATTCGGGCCAAGACGTGCCAGGTGACGTCATCACAACGCGCGTTCAGCCGAAGCCCTCTTTGATTCACGTGCATCAAACATGAGTACAGCTAAAAATTCTCATTTACGAAACAAACGTCATTGCGGAAGACCGTGCAAAACTATTTCGTTTGTTAATTTCGTGACCGCGAGTCTGTTCTGTAAACAATGAGCAACATGAACAGGTTTATGAACATGAACATGAGTGAACAGGTTTATTCGGAAATGCCCTCGTCCTTGCGTCTCATGCTTCCAGAGAGCTCTCAGGTGATGAAACCAGCACGTATGAATGGTTTTATTGTGCTATTCTGCTCACCCACTCACGATTGTGTGGTACAAACGTGCTCTACAATGTCTCTGAATGGAAATGGTACGCAGATACGGGTTACATTGGAAGGGGGACGTACGGGGTCATCTATTTAGCAATAGTCCCACTGATCCCAGGCATCTTGCTTAGAGATACACACGAGCAGATCCAGAGATCCTGACTTGATGCATAAGAGAACACCGTCACTGTACAGCGTCAACGGTGTGTGTAAGAGTGGAGTGTGTTACTGTTTTAGCCTGCGGCCATCTGCAGTGGGGGATGGAGGACACCTGTGCAAACAGCAGGGCCAACACAGAAACTCTCAACAGCTGAACAGACACAAACACACAGTTAGGATCATGTAGTGTGCAAACGTCTGAGGACACTCCTGCTAATTTCTGCTAGCATTTCAGTGGGATTCTCCATGTAACTCAAGTCTTAGCTTCAGACTCTCTGATCTACAGAGATGTCTTTTCTACACTTTTCTGGCCATAAGCTTCAGGATCTTGAAGGTTACAGTCTAAATAGCTTTCTTTTCCTGCTTTCCTATTTCCACACAATCGTGACCCAACTTTTGAAAAAAAGTCAGTGTGGATAAATGAGAAAAACCTTGCATGTTTGCTGACCAGGAAAGGTATATAATTTGGCATTTTCATTGTCAATCAAATGGCATCTTCGTGTGTATGTAGGCAGGTCTTGGCTACTTTTTGTAATGAAATTTACCAGACTCTCTAGCGAAATCCAGTTCTCTGGTTTGTAAGATGACCAACACCAACGTAAGGCATCCTGATCTCATCAGATATATCTATAAATAGATTCGAGTATGCCCAATTTCATACAAAAGGAACACCTTTTGTTTCTAACCCCACCCCTAATCTTTCATAAGTTTTCACGCAAACTATATTATTTATTAGTTAACACAGTTATTATAATAATCATTCAGTAAAAAATCCTACAGGAAGCTTGATTCTGAATCGTTTTCCAATATATGTGCCAGAACTGCTGGAATTACCTACCAAAGACCAAAGTACCAGAAGTTCTTAGTATAAAAACTCTTACAAATGACCACTAAAAAATGAAACCTATTCATGTCACTTCACATGATAAATGCAGCCAAGATGATGACAAACGTTGTAATAATCAGTCCGTACAGGATTTCTAAGTTTTTTTGTGATTTTGCTGCAGCTTTTTTCAAAATTTGTGGTGCAACTTGCAGAGTTTTTGTGGGAAACTACTTGAATTGGCGAAATCGCAATCGCACGAAATTGTTTTGCACGGTCTTTCGCCGTTTGTTTGTTAGTAAATGAGACCTTTTAGCTGTACTCATGTTAGACGCACGTGAATCGAAGAGGGCGTTGACTGATTGCGCGTTGTGACAACGTCACATGACGCGTCTCGGCCCAGATCTGCGGAAAATATGCGATCATTTTTTAAGATCGCAAGCTCCTCCGAATATTGCAGAGTATTGCAGTATTTGATTTTGCGGTACTTTCTGCGATCGCGAAATCCTGGAGGGACCGATTCTAAGCACTTCGTACGAAATGGAAAGGAATCCAAGCACAACATCCTCGACCATTCAAATCTGTACACATTTTTCAGGCTGTAATGTTACATCTGACATTTGTTGACTTGAGTTGATGCCTACGGTTGAAAACCAACAGTTACATTCCATCTCCTGCTGCGTCTGGTTGGTGTTTACACTGTAGCCTTGCACTGCTGGCTTTGCAAATGTTTGCGCTAAAGGGGAGGGGGGAAAAAACAACAACGTCCTCACTACTTTGCTAATGTTCACAAGCAACCATTAGATGGTAAGTGCATTTGTTTCAACTATGGGTAGCTCGTTGTCTGCATCACTGGTATCATAAAGACGGCAAAGATGCGATCCAGACATGAAAAACCAAATCGCAAACCCCTAAAATGTTCTGTATGGAACATGGTGATCTCTATATCAGCAGCATAATGAGCCTCATAATGTGCTTGTCCTGGACGTCCACGCTACTCGCTGTAGTCTGAGAGTAGAGCGGTAGCTGCGGACCTCCTCTATTCCTGACATACTCACAACACACCCCGTGTGTGATCACGGCAAAAAGCAACGCGTCTGGAGTGAGCAAGCCCTTGAATAAAAACCGCTTCCACCAAACTCCACAACATTCCTGAGGCGCTCCGAGGATACTGTCACATCCGCAGGAAATGGTGAAGACGATTTAGTGCGTTTTGTCTTAGAGGCTGAGGATAATGAGCTACACAATAAGGAAGGAAAAAGAACAAAACACTGTGGGACATGCTGTTATAGTAAAATAATCAACAGCGGGTGTGATAAAGTAGATTATAAGCGTTTGACTCTTCTCATACCACATCATTTTGTCAGCAATTACAATTTTCATTAATTGAAGAGCTTGATAGTTTTTATCTGTTTGTAATTACAAGTAACGTTCTCCATTTGTATGTTGTAACTATGCACTGGAGACTCCTTCCAAAAAATGTTGAACATCTCGATTAAATAAATCGTAAAATAATTGTAAATAAATGATTAGATGGGTTTTTTTGTTGTTAAACAACACATTCTCAAAATTAGTTTATTATTAGTCTTAGATTATGCGAAGCACCCTCTATACAAATCCCTGTGAATTAGCAGTTACTATAGAAACGATAACGTTTTTGACTATAAACCACAAATAAATCGCAAGTGTTATAATTCGTCTGAGAGATAAACGGTTTTCAAGCTCCGTGAGAAAACGCATGGGTTTATACGATCGTTCTGATTGTAGACGCAGTTATCAAAAAATGATTATTTTTTAAAAATTATATCGTAAAACAGGAGACTTTTTTTCGTATTATGTATTTCATAATGAGCAAACACACTGGGTGCGTCTCGATCAGCTCTCTTGTTCAGCAGTCAGGGCACTGATCAGGGAGCCGGCCATCTTAAGGGATCGTAAAATCCTTCCAGTGCACTGGAACATTCGCTCCCTAAAAAAATCCCACAATGCACCGCAAAAACCAGGGCATTCCCATTAGATGCTCACTATGTTCCCTTACTGGAAATGATGTCATATTCTCTGAAGCCTCTCAGGTCGGAAAAAATGGTGGACGAATTCTCGGGCAACTTCGTCTACAAATGTGAGTAGCTTGTTATCGTTGTTGTGGCTCTCAAATGATTACTTACGTTAGCGATTCTTAACTCTGTATACAGAACGTATAAAAATCTGTATAAAAATCCACTAGCTAGCCTACGATCCTGCTTGAATTACCATGACAGAAACGTGTGTGATTAAGATAACAAATTTATATGACATATAAATGTCAGAAAGACATGGGTCCTGTCTGTTGTTGATAAATGCCAGTGGTGACGTTTTACAAAGCCGGTACGTAGTCATGTCGCCGGAAAGTGAGTCATCAGCGTCCCAGTGTGTAGTGAGCCAGGGTCCTTACCAGTGTCCCAACTCGTGTATACCATATACTGATTCATGACCTACGGAGCTGTTTGAGACGCACCTACTGTGACGGACAAGCAAGGGCTTTACTATTGTTCCTGAACTTTTCATTCATTTGAGCGTATAATAGCTACACAAAGGAATGATTAAACACAACACAAACAGACAATTTTTTTCCGCTCTATGCCTCGGTGTATAAATGTTGTGATTTGTGCAAAAATCCTCCGTCCCGCCATCCGATGTGACAGACAAATATGAGTCACAGCCACACACACACACCCACACCCAACTCCTACATGAAAGCACGCTTAAAAGTTAAAGTTGACCTCAATTAAAATCCCCTTGGTGTCATAACCCGACCCGCGTGCGTGCTGGGGCGGAGCTGCTTCTCCCTCTCGCCCCATGTGTCGTCATCTTTCCTATAATGACTAAGACAGCAAGTTTTGGCATTGCGGGCCACTCAAACTGAAAAAAAAAACTGCTAACCAAGAATTTACAGAAATATTACCCGTGTTATTACTGCATTAGAACCACTGAAATTGCTTTGAAAACACCTGACAGGAATTTCCTCATGAGAAATTAATAATACCTTCTACTTATATCATATTGCTCACATAATTATTGTAATATGTTACATTATCGCTTACAAAAAAAAAAACGTAGCTTGTCACGTTACTGTAAAACCACAAAAAACGTAAAGCGGTTGGAAAACTTAAAGTTACAGCTTTACCTCTGACACCGGATACTCTGAAACTTCCCCATTTCAATGATCACGGATGTTTTTAAATTTAGGTTCAATAAAAGTATTCGAACGAGCGCATTAATATAAACCTGTGATTTGAATTACAGCTACACAATTGCCCAACCTGCTGCTATAGGAAATAAAGCTACACCTTCTGACCAATCAGAATCAAGCATTCGATCCCAATTGATCGTACTGTATGAATTAGGGCTGGGTAATATGACAATATGATACTGATATCGTGATGAATTATGATACAATACACTTTTCTAAGATATCATGACATCTTTGTGTAGCATTTTTTGTGCTTTCTATTTTGATAAATTACAATTGTTACAGTTAAATACATCACTGTTTTGCTGGAAGTTTCTTAGCAAACACACCATGAAATCGTGATGTGATGTCATTTTCGTCATGCCGCCCAAACCTAGTACAAATACAGCAGTGTGACGATATAAAATCAAATATGACGACACTGGACGTTGACGCATGTTTCAAGTATCGTGATTCTTTGCCTAACCGACTACTGGTACAATCCCAGAGGCCACCAGACAGCCAGGAATCACGTTGTTCCTCCTCTGACCTTCACTGATGGTCGACTGAAGGTCGTTTCACCTAGAGCTGGTAAGCATCAACTGTTGCGAGATATGTAACTGCGCACGTACACACATATATACGCTACGGTCCGAGTGTGTATCGGTAGCACCGGGTGCCACCCTTATAACTGGTACAAGGCAGAACAGAGGTCTGATTGAGACGGCGCTGTGTGAGACGATGGAACGGATCGCTGAGGTGAAGTCAACCCTATGCGCGCTCCAGTAATAATAGGAGGTCTGTTAGTGCTGTGTGTGTGTGTGTGTGTGGACTGTCTCATGTCTAAGCCTTGGGCTCTGGTCACAATCCTTTCTGTGTCTCCTCTGTCCTCATGGATGACTGATTGCTTGATTGCCCTCAGGAGAAAGGAACTCATCCTAGGCCCAATAGTATCGTTTGGGATGTAGCACAATAACCAAGAAAGAGTTCAAGAAAAATAATAATAAATAAATTAAAAAGCGTCATGCAAATTGTCTCCATCCATGGACTAAATCACATAACTAACAAAGTTCCTAGCTGCATCTTTCAACCTTTCTTTAAGTATATAATATAGTTCGGTGTCACCCGACGAAAGCATTAAACTCGGGTAGGAGGTGTGGTCTGAAGTTTGGAAGCAAAATTGTAAGTTAGAACTATTTTTGTTTACTGTCTTTACTGACAAAACTGTTTATGGGCAGTATTAAGAGTTGAACAGTCCCATCAATATTTACGCAGAGAAAGTTAGGCGTGTTCAGAACCCGTTTGCGCACCTTATGTTGATTTTCAATGCTTTTGCATATGATCTACATGTAGTTCACACATCCAACGTCGTCCTCCTTGTGAAAGAAAACGTTTTGTGCACTTTAAACTTACGATAATTAAATAGTATTTATATTAAGTAATCATGCTTATGTACTTAATTTTTTTTTTTTTTGGGGGGGGGGGGGGTTGAGGGGGGAGCCCACGGTGACTAAGTGGTTAGCACGTTTGCCTCACACCTCCAGAGTTGGGGGCTTGGATCCCGCCTCCACCCTGTGTGTGCGCAGAGTTTGCATGTTCTCCCCGTGCTTCGGGGGTTTCCCCCGGGTACTCCGGTTTCCTCCCCCAGTCCAAAGACATGTGTCGTCAGTTGCCAGGCATTTCCGTCCAGAGTGTCCCCCACCTTGTGCCCCGAGTCCCCTGGGATACGCTGTGTAGGATAAGCGGTATGGAAAATGGATGGGTGGATGGATGTACTTGATATCACTCTCAAATGGCATTCAGTTGTTTTTTTAGGTGCCCAAAACAAGAAAAATGCATTTAAGGATCAAGGTCAGAAGCGACTTTTTTAAAATTTGTATTATTTATTTATTTTTTTAAACTCCATCCGCAAATCTCGTTCACCTTCTGAAAAGTCTGTAGCTATGTCTAAATACCGACGTGGACAATTTCAATATGTGCATAACTCAACTCTAAATTACAATATTACCGAACCGATTGACGTTTGTTCGTTTGTTTTACAGAAGTGTGTGATACACAATGCTAAACTGGTGGCAAGCGTCTTCCCTTACACGTTCCCTACACTGCACAAAACTGAAGTGTAAAAAAAAAAAAAAAAAAAAAAAAAAAAGTCAAACATGAATTCTGACTACAGGCTGATTGACTCCACTGTGTATATTTGTGTATGTTTTGGCTGAACTTTTTCCTTTAAGCAGCTCTCGCTGTATGTGTACAGCGATTCCTTGAACCGAGTTTCAAGATGACATCATCGGGCTGATGTGAGTTTGCAAGTGCTACTTACTAAAATTAGTCTCCTGTGTGTCTGTGAGAACGCTTTTCAGCCTTCATGTTGGCTTTTGTATGCGGACCGAGGACATCTGCGCATGCACTAGCACCTGCCAATTTTAGAGATGCAATAAAGCCACCAAACCACTGCATGCACTTCCTTCCTCCTTATACGACTGGTGCATGACACACTCCTATGTACACACACACACACACACACGTCTCATCACCTGGAATCCTGGCGCCGTCCTCCATCGATGGTGTTTTCCTCCACCACAAAATACGAAACCTTTTCGCACGATTTCCCATCACCCCACAATCAAAGCATGCAAAAAGTTGAGATATGGTATGAGATATGACTCCGTAACTGAATAACAACGTGACTAATTATCTGAAATGTCCATCTCATGTTGCTGAACTGTAGGACACAATGGCTGAAAGGGAACTGGTTTCCTGGTGACCCACAAACAGTATAAAATAATAATAGTGTTTACACCCTTTGTAGTGCACTAGGTTTCCTGTACAGTGCAGTGAAGAGTTCATCTTGAGTTTGTACAGTTTGAATTTTTTAATGAAGTGAAAATAAATGAAATGCACTACAATCCCAAATGCCTTCCTATTCACTACATAGTGTATGAAAGAATAGCTCCCTATGTAGTACTGTACTGTATTCTCAATAGGAAACGTGTAGTTTACAGCCAAACGTCCTGTTTTCTTTGTTTATACATGTGTGTGTTACAATTGTAATGTTGTTGCAGTTCGTTTATATCTAAATATGTGTTCTGTTTTATTTTCAATGTCTTAATAACCACAGCTTAGCTTTTTTCTCTCTCTCTCTCTCTCCCCTCAGCTCCCTCCCCCATCCAATCTCCTTTTCAATGGAAGACAACGTGGCCGAATCTCAAACGCCTGCCTCCTCCCTACGCACGAGCACTCCACGGGCTGCAAAAATAATGGTTCCTGCAGCCTACATAGTCGACTATTTTTCCAATACCGTGGCGTTTGGGATGCAGGCCGTATTTCTCGCCACGCTTTCTCTTACAACACGGCATGGCGAAAAGATTCAGGTAAGAAAAGTGAAAGAAAGGCTTAATCAAAGTAAACAGAGCGTTTTGACAAAGGAAATGGGATTTAAAGATCGATAATGATAAAAAAAGTTGATAAGAATTTCGTTTTTTTTTTTTTTAAGGATGAGAAGGGAGCGCGAGCCGCTATCTTCTTAAAGTGCCGCAGTCTGCCGATGAAAAAAAAAAAAAAAAAAAAAAAATCACTCGACCATATCGCAGGATGTGCTGAACTATGCTGAATTTCAAGTCATGCTGTGACACAAAAATAGATTTTAGGCTGTACATATTATCACGGACTCTCATCACGATACATTTCTCACATTAAAAACGCTCTAGCTTTTGTTACTAAAGAGGTTGCATGCTGTCCTTAAAGACTGCCATGTGTAGTAGTGTTGACCAAAACCTCCTCCACTCACCTTTAAGTTGACTTCTTTCATTCTGTCCTGGCGTGTTTTCATTAACGGGTCCGTAACACGGGACATGCCGAGCATCAGGACCCGGTAAAATAGATCCTAATTCTCGGATCTTAACTAAATAAATTCTTAAATACTAAAACAAACACCTGAAGTAGAATCCAAACGGTCAGTGAACAACCTTAATGGTGTATGAATATGATATAAAATGTCTCATGTAAAATAAAAAATAAAAAAATTTACTCCATCAACTTTTATTTTGTTTCTCCAAAATCCATGTAGATAATAAGATCAAAACGCACCGCTGCCTCACTCTACTTTCCTCACACACACTCAGGAAACCAGGGGTAGCCGCGTTATTTTTCCACCCTAACCGCATTCCCTATAAGCACCGCCTCATTACGTTTTGATTGGCTAATCGGATTGTACCGGCAGGACGTCCTCCAATCCTAGCTGAGGAGGCGGGGCTTTTCAGTGCAGGGTGGAGAAAAAAAGGAAACGCGGCAGCCAAGCGACGCAGGCTCCGTCGTAAGCCACGCCCATTTCATTTGCATACAAACCCTATCCATACTTTTGGCTAATCCCCCACCCCCAGCGGTGATAAAATAATCAGCGCTTCATTTTACATTAAACCTGGTTTAATCTTATTCAGTGTTTCTCAAAATACTTCCTCAGTGTGTTTTATTATGTTAAGATGTTGGTCTTAAAATGAAAAGTGATATATATATATATAAATTACAAATTAAGATAAAGCACTACTACTACTATTATTATTATTATTATTATTATTATTATTATTATTATTCCTTCATCAAAAATATACATCAGTGTATTTTATTATAAATAATTAGCTTCAACATTTAATTTCTTTTATATATAAAGCATGTTATGATGTCAATGCCATGTGAATGAAGATTATTATTGTTATTGTTGTTGTTTTACTTCATCAATAACACTCCATCAGTGTATTTTATTATAAATACTTTGTTTCAAATTCATTTTTTTAATATGTAAAGCACTTTACGACACTGCCATATGACATGTCTCAAAATGAAAAGTAAAATAAATTCATTCTTTAAAAAAAAAAATATTATCATTATAAGCATATGTAGTCTACATTTGATATATGTTTATCTAGGGATTTTTATTCATTTTTTTACAGTTATTGGTTATTAAAATGTTACAGCTTCTCAATGTCACACCTATTACTGATGGTCATTTAACAAACTAATGTTTGCATGGACGTATTAAACATCATGAACTATAACCCTGGACATCACAGGCACCAGAAGTAAAAGAACAGTGAAAGTTTCACCCAGATGGGCCCATGGGTGGTTTGATAGGAAACACGAAACACAACTTCATCTAAATTTAGAGAGCCAGTAAGGGAACGCCCTGCGCCGTAGCCACTCAGGCTCAGCCAGAAGCTACTCACTGTTGGGAATTTACAGAAGTCTGGGGTGTGTGTCAGTGTGATCGTGAGCGCTGATGTGTTACACTTCTCCATGATTACATCTCATGTAAATAATATTAGTTGAGCTTTATTGTTTATATTCTATTTAATGTCTTTGTCTCATTTAATGTCTTTGTCTCTTCAATATATATCATATATATCTTTAATGTCTATGTCTCAAGCTGTTTACGTTCACTTTTACTGTTTTTTTTGGCAGATGCTTTCATCTAAAGAATACAGACAGAGGGTTTCTGTGGAAAAAGAAGTGCAAGATGTACGTGTTGTAGGAACTAAACAGACACCCACCTGAAACACTCACTCAAAGACATGAAGTCTAAAAACTAAACTGTCTGTGACACAAACCCTAATTATAAAACAGACAGACACACTGAACGGTACATTCCTGCAACAAAGCTAACATTTAATAGTAACGAGTAAGGAATAGAACACTCAGTGATGTGCTGTTATAGGAAAATAATCAGTGATGAGGTGGTGTCATGCAGTGCGAAGTGATTACTTTCCTATAAAAGTATTTTATTTCTCTTATACCACAACAATTTGCAAACAATTAAATTTTACATTTTTTTAAATTAATTAAAGACTGTCACATCATGTGTTTTATCCTTTAATAGTTACATTTAATGTTAATGCTGTGAAATGTCCACAAAACAATTTAGTTCTTGTTATTACTTATAGCAGCTATAAACAGTCATTCTCTCACTAGACTCTCTCCCCCCCCTCTCTAAAAAAAAAAAAAAAAAAAAAATACAGCTTGTCATGTTACCTAGAACCACAAAGTCCCTCCATCCTGAAGACTTTCCTGTGGTGGAAAACGTCCTGACCGTACTGACTGTAAGCTCTGACACTGGAGGCTCCTTCCATAAATGTTACATAACCGTCTCCTAACACACCACTTGATTAAATTGTTTATTTGTTAAAAAAACAACAATTTTTTTTTTACTCAGATTATTGCTAGCCCTAGATGATGTAGAGCGTCCAGTGTACAAGACCCCACGAATCAGTTGTTACTGTAGCTACGATAACGTTTCTATATTCGATAACGACACTTAGGGCGCTGGGTAAGATGGCTGACGAGGTACTTTGGTATGAGGACGAGTAATAATCTAGGTAAGCATGAGAAGAATTTGCATTTAAGTGGTGATAAAAATAGACAACATGAAGGTCTTTGCTACAACAACCCACTTCAGTCTGCTATTTCAGTCTGTCTGCCGGAAACCCCACAAAATCGTCCCACAGCTACAGAGTGAACAGACACTCTTTCTACTTTTAGTGACTCACTTTCCATTCATTTCCTTCTTTTGTGTCATCGGCTGAGGTTGTCTTTCTCACACACCCACGCTCGTGAGTACAGGTAAGATGAGACGGGTGTCCTGTCAATAGCAAGAAGAGAAAGACAGCCACTCACTGTCTGTCCTGATCCTGTTTTGGGGATTTGCACTGTTCTATTCATTTGAGAGCCAGTTAGTGATCCTTGGACTTAAAGGTGTAGTGTTGGACTTGGATTTAACTCTTTGTACGAGAGGCCAAAAAAATGGAATTTCCACCTGATTTGGAGGTGCCCGTGTTCAGCATTGAATTTATATGGGATGTCACACTGCACAGTAGTGGTTAAAGGCTCATCTGAAAGTAGACACTCAGGGCTTTAAGAATTTGCATAGGTATATAATAATATAAGTATTTATTTTTTTACCTCATCTACTAGGTTTAAATGTTATAATTTTATTGTGGCAGTGTTTACGGTGTTTTACTATCAAAAAAGCTTTAGTTGTGCTGTCGTTTTATCTCTGTACCAATGTTATTGTGGAGAGGTGTGAATTGTTTGCCCAGCAGGAGGCTCGCACCCCTCCCCTCCCTTTTCCCATCGCCCTGCTCACCAGCAGCTAAACACAGAGTCACGATATTCTACCCACAGAAACCCAACAGTGTCTTGTCTAATCTTATAACAGATTTGCAGCGATAAAATAATTCATTTGTTTATACTGATTGAAAATAAGTCTATCTCCATTCCGTCGGCGGACTGGAACACCAATGTACTGCTAGAATGTACTGCTAGGTTAAAGGTGTAGTCTGTAATTTCTCCAGTGTATCCAGACTCATTCAGATCCATTAAAGAAACTGAGATTTTCAGTATCACCATGCTATTTAAAAAATAAATAAATTAATTAAACCTGTGTACATTTTTACAACTGAGAAATTAGCTCCCTCCCCCCCCCCCCCCCCCAGTCCAAATGGGATAGTTTCTGCCCCTTTTCCATAAAAGGAAAATAAGCAGGTGTACATACACAGAAAAAATACGACTTGGATCAAATATAAAATTGCGTCAACATTTTTTAGTTTTGCTCAATTGAAAAAAAAAATAAGTATGTTGTAATAGAAATTATGAATTCAGCTGCTTGTGTGTGTGTGTGTTTGTGTGTGTGTGTGTGTGTGTGTGTGTGTGTGTCTTGTCAGGTGTGTGTGATGTTGAAAGCAGCACTGCAGCATGGTAAGTCTTTGTGCGAGTCGAGTGTTTACAGGCATTTTGGGTTCCTGGGGTATAATATGAGATAACACAGAGGTCACTAAGAGGTCACAGAGCAGCTACTGAAAAGACTGACCTTGAAAACCACAAACACACATGCAGGCTGTGTGAAGGGCCGATTGTTGGACGATCATTATGTCACGCAGTGCAGCATGAGAGGATAGATTACACACCGAGAACAAGTGAGACTGAGAACAAGAACAGTACAAAGGGAGAATGAAAGAGAAGGGAGGGTAGGAGCAAAAAAAAGGGAGAGAGATCAAATTGCAGACGTTTATTAGGACGAGAGAACACAATAATGCGAGGAGGTACGATTACATTTCAGCGTGCTAACCCAAACAAAAAAAAACTAAATCCAACATACCTGATTCAGCTGGCTGGATGAATATCAGAGGGACAAGAATGGAGAAAATTGTTCAACGTGGATGATGAGCTGTGAATCTTTTTTGAAGCTGATCGATTTGAAATTACACTCGCGCTTAACATTGAATCTGATGCCGAAAGGGAGATTTGGATCAATGTGAACATAATCCACCCAAATTACTCTGTCCTGAATCAATTGTCTCTTAAAATGCACTTGTCCACCCTTGTTCAATAAGGATAATGATTGTCTTTGTGAACCCGGAGTCTCTTTTTAAAGCCGATGACGTGGATCAATGGGAACTTGAGCACATAGGGCCGTATTCAGAATCGGCCACTTAAGTCCAAAAGGTACATCAGTATTTACACAGGGAAAGTTATGCGTATTCAGAGTCGGCTTGTGCACATGCTTGAGTTGATTTTTCTGGGCTCCACCTTCATCTTACGCAAATCGTCTGAATGTAGTTCCAGCCACCGAGGTTGCTTCATGTTTCCTAAGTAGGTGTCTTTTCAATAATGTCTAGACTACTGCCTTTAAACACGAGTGCAGACCTTTAAGCCTCCAAAAAAAAAATCAGGGGATAGAAAATGAGGATTGAAGAAGTACTTTTTAAATATCATTCGCTGGTCTAAATCCAGGTCGCAAAATCATAATGTGTATGTGCAGGATGTAGAGGATTACAATGCTGTTTATTCAAAGCACTCTCCTGTAAAGAAAGCATGCTTATGGTTTGAAGGATAAACTGACCAAGCAATCACTCATAGCTCAATTTAAGTACGTGTAGTTCATAACTTTGTTCATAAACAAGTTGATGGATTTCAAAGGGGCTCATAATCCACCCAAAATGCTTTTGTCCTGAATCAGATATCTCTCAAAATACATTTTTACTGATCTCCTGATTTACCAGCCTGTTAAAAATCATACTAATGAAGCAAGCCATCTCCATCTCTTATCTCTCATGTGTCCCGTCTCAGGTAGATTTTTCTCAACACTACTACCTGGCTCTCTAAAATGGTGTCTAATATGCTTAAAGATTAAGCAAGATGCACGCAATGTCAAACAGGTGAAGTCTCCTTATGATACTATTATAATCTGCTATATTATAATACAGTATGTGTCCTAATCAGAAATAATCTCTCGAGCAATAGCAATATGTTTAAAAAGTACACTGAGCGCACAAACAAGGCTGATCCCAGGCACCAGCCATCTCGATCGAAGGCCTTTGGGCTAAAACCGGTTCGATGTTAATTAGTTTGCTGCTCAAATAAATTCTGTGTTTAGATCTCGATGATGGATTACAGGTTATTGAAGGCCTTCGCCTCAGGCCCTTTCCAAAGAACATTAATAAAGACTCATAACATCAGCTCATTCTCAGATTTGAGTTTCTTTTTCGAGTCTGGTTTATTCTGAGCACATGAGTGGTTTGGGACTTTTTTGTTGTTCTTTAAACTCCTTTCATCAACATGTTGGTCTATTTTTATGCTTTGGTTAACCGTTTCCTATATTAGCCACAATGCCATTCTGATAGTGGTCCAGTGGTATTTATCCCTCGCTTCATCTCTACATAAAGAGAACGATGCGGCGGCGCTTTAATCCTTCAGTCCATCCAGCTCTCTCTGCTCAGAAAGATCAGCTTCCAAAGCTTCAACTGTCATGCTAATCCTGCCGTAAATGCCATAGCACTCGTCATCTCTTCAATCCCTAACTAGCCGAGCCCAGTCTTTGGCTTAACTCGGCAAAGACTTTGCCGAAGAGCTGCATTGCATTCTGGAACTTTGAGTTCAGCGTTTGTATCTACGTCTCCACTACTTCCGAGTTGGGTTTCTCATTGACGTTGAACACGGATGGAAAATGGCAAGTGAGGGAAAAAGTCCATGTGATGGCAGAATGACACACAAGCAATATCTTCTCATGAGAATAATAGCACCAACCAGGAAATTACACCAGAATCACTTGAGAAATATTTCACTATAAACATATCGCATGTATTTCAGAGTGGACTTATCCTTTAACGTCAAATCCAGGGATGTTGACATTCAGCATCAATACTGTCTTTATGTAATGTTATAATAAACCGGACATCTGATATGAACAGAATCTAATTTTCAACAGTGTGGCAAGCAAACAGGCCAAAGCTTTATGCTTTATTACTATACAGTGGAAAATGAGGCATGAGACTCCATCATAATGTTCAGGTAAATATGCTCAGGTAATATTCCACACATCCTGAAATAGACTTTATGGCATTTCATATCCGCTGCTCAGCACTAAGGTTTGTTCCGTGTTCCAGGCCACATCCTGTGAAATTCCGAGCCGAGGAGCTCTAAGCGAGAGGAGGAGGATGACGAGGAGGAGGTGGGAGGAGGATGGGAAGAGGATGGGCGGGACCTCCGCTGCGCTGATGCAATCCTGCCGTCCGAGAAGAAATTGCCCAGCTGGCATGAGCAAAGCTGGGGGAGGGCGATTCTTACTCAAATCTGTGCAGCGTTCACACGCTCAATTGCTGGCACACACTCACATGTGCACACACACACACACACACACACACGTGTCATTTTCACATAAACGTGCTGTTTTGACAAGACCGGGGCTAACATATGCCAGGAACAGGCCACTCACCAGTTATAAACACGACATGGAATTACATCTTAAGACTCATTGAGCTGTTTATAAACACACACCTAGACTAAGACGCTCATAAACCTTTCACACACACACTTACACACATGCTCTCCAGATGCGCGTCCACACATCTGGCTCGGAAAGTCATCCGACGTCTTGGTTGGATTTTTTGTGCCCGTTGAAGTGAAAAACAAGCCACTAACACAAAAAGAATACTTACGTTCTAGTGTGTTAATGTTTGTTAGTGCCGAGTGATTTTTGTGATCAGAATCGGACCGGGTTAACGTCAGGGTGCAAATTATAGGTGATTAGAAAGGGTTTGACCCGTAATTAAGATTTTAACCCTAGCAAATGAAGGTAAAGACAAAGGAAATTAGGGTTTTTATTAAAAACAGACTACTGAAATACGTTGTATGAGATGACACATACTGTATATACGACACTACTGACACCAGGGCTGCCAGTTTCAAGGTTTTCCCGCAGAATTGGACTACTTGCTTGTGGGATTGTGTGTACGTGTGTGTCAGCATATAGGTTTCCTCATTCACATAGGAATTTTGTTACTTATGATAATATATCTAATAATATAAATACGTTTAAGACGTTGGTGAAAGAAATGTTTAGAAAAGCCGCATGGTTATTATATTTATTCATTCATTCATCTTCAGTAGAACGTTTAGCCCACCCCACACACACACACACACACACACACACACAAATACCCATGATGGATGCTGTCAGCTGCTTCAAATAGCTCCAACCCAGTAATCTCACTGTTACAGCCCTGTGATGTCAACTGTTGCACTTCCAGAAGCCAAGTTCTGTGTTTTCAAACCACAATCTGCTTACAAAGCGCAAAGCCTGGCAACCGAGCAACACATCCTGCACAACAAATATTGTTTAGCTGATCTTCAGCACATGTCTGGTGTGTATTAGTGAGATGAAACACTTTAGTCCAAGGTCTCCCCCTAAAAACCTCAAAACACCTTCATGAGTCATGTTCAGATGGTCGAGGAAGCAGTTGTAAATGGTTCAACAAGTCATGAACCTACTGAAGTACTGATGAGGCATGCGGCGCACATTAAAATCTCTTATGAGTAACTGCTCAAAACAATCACGATTATCGACCAATATTTTAAAATAGTTTACAATACTAATGTTTTAAAAACACTGTAGTACTATAGAACAGGCAGAAAAAGGACACATTTGATTGGTCAGAAGGTGCTGAATCATTTTCTATAACAGCAGCTCTGACTATTGTACCAGGTTCCAGGTGCAAGGTTTTTTATTAATATGCCTATTCTAATAGAGCACGTTATGGTTTCAGTAGTAAAAGCTAATTCCCAGGAAGTTGTTTGGTAGACACTCCTCATAAACTAAGTCTAGTAATAAACAAATTTACAACCATGTTGTTATTTGACAAAGAAAAACATAACTCATTGACATGGTGAAGTTTCCTCTAAGGAGATGTTTATGTAACATTTACAGAAGGAGTCTCCAGTGTCAACACTTTGTAAGTCAGCGGTATAGCTGTAAGTGTAAGTTTTGACCATGGCAAGATGGAGGACGTTGCATTTTCTGCTGCATTTTATTTGTCATATTAACTTTACCCGAACGCGAGGGAGCAACTGTTTATAGCAGGTGGTGTATAACATGAACTAACTTGTTTTGTGGAATATTGACTATAACTATAAATGGATAAAAAGTATGTATCATTCTTTAATAAATTAAAATTGTTAACATAGTATAAGAGGAATAAAACACTTCAGGATGTGCTTCTTCGGGGTTTGGTAACAGTAACTCCGCTTCACTTTGGGATGCATCTCACCAACTTGTCATTGATTAATTTCCTAAAACAGTTGTCCCATCATGAGGTATTCCTTACATATAATACTTGTACAATTAAATATACAGTTTTACTATTAATTTACATTATATTACCTACATAATATATCTTTTGTATTTTATTTTCCCCTTAATTGCATGTTATTCAAATTTTAACTGATTCTTATTTTCAAATTATTTTTATTGGTGCTCTGCAACTTGAGAATTTCACTCACGTTTTATTTTTTTTTTTATCCTGCTGTAAACTGTATAAACTGACAATAAATAAAACTGAATCTAAATCTAACATGAATGCTGCCTTTCAAATGGGTCAGGTTTTATCTTAGAAGCAAAAATGCTGTCCAGAAATGCTGCCTACTTAGGTACCCTCCTTGAATATTGCGATATATATTATAATAAAGATATACGAGCACAGATCTAGGGTTAGTAAATGTAATATTATATGTTATTATATGCCAAGATTCCAAAAATAGTGAGCAAGTTTTGAAGAAATGATCTTTTTATAGTTAAAAAAAAAAAAAAAACCTGCCAAGGGTACTCGTTACAGAATGCAATATATACGCTGATGTGTAAACTTTCTTTTTTAAAAGAAAAGGGGTTCTTTATGGCTTCTAAAGATCATTAACGGGTTTTAGCATTATAAAAAGCTTTAGTTTCCTGATAGGAAACATTTTTTCTATATGGAAACATGAAGCATAATGACGTTCTTATCCAGAAAAAAAAAGTACTAGATTGTCGTCGCAAAGTTCTCAACAGCAAAATTTAATTTTTAAAAAGCAAAGGTCCTGAAGGAAGCCTAAATTGCACCCTCTTAGGGTTCTTGATTGTTTTTTTTTGTTTGTTTTTTTTAAACTGTATAAAAGTAAGTGGCCAATATGGCTTAAGTCATCCACAAGGCTGGCCTGTTAAATTGTGCAGTATATTATTGCATTGACTACACATACTGATGAGAGCCAGGAGTGCCTCCTACTGGCCAAAACAACTCGACATCCAACATGGAAATTAATGATGAGCAAAACAGACTGCCAGGTTGTATTAGTAACCAGAAAGTTGTGAGCTAACATACCACTACTACCAAAAAAAACAAAAAACAAAAAAAAAACAAACTGCTACTGGGCCATTTAACTTCATGATTACTGACCAAAACATCCTTACAACCTGGAGAGTATACGAAGCAACCATCTCACGGTGTGTGTATCCATTTACGTAACCATAAAGATCAGAATAAAATAGGAATACGAATAAAATATCCACAATAATGGATTCTGTTGCTAGTGGGCATAAATATGTATTCAGTCATAATATTTGCAGTGCGGTTTTGGCATTTCTTCTGCTTTGATAATTGTTTTATGTCTTGACACAGTATACAAGAAACCAGACAGCTTCCTCTGTAATCTGAGCACAG